>PVHP010025944.1:0-25132 GCA_004024765.1 Zapus hudsonius | reverse complement strand
CCGTTTGCAGTGCTGTGGCAGAGGTGATGTCCAGCCCTCTGCTCATGCCATCGTTTTCCCTGCCAGGATGGAGTCTCCCCTCGAGTCCGTAAGCCAAATAAACCCATTCCTCCACCAGCCGCTTTTGTTTGGGTTCTTTCTGCGCAGCAACAAGAAAGCTGACCGCAACAGGGCGCCATCTTGTATGAGGGCGTTGAACCATGTTCAGATAAATCTGAGGCTGTATTCAGGGGAAGTTAAATATAACCTTTCTGAAGGGAGGGCTTAGGCTAGCCTTTCCCTAGGATCATGATGAGGGGAGTAGATCACTAATAGGACTGCAGCAAAGGACAGATTGGTGTTATCTGACCAACATGCCACTCAGCTCTTCTTCCCTAACCCTGTGAGGGCAGTGACTATACCTATTCTACTTTGCAGGCCACTTCCTATGTCTTTGGCCTTGGTGGGTGTCACAGTCAGCCACATGTCACTGGGATGAATCTTCAAACCAGGCACAATTTCAGGGAGGAAAGTATTTATTGAAACTACAGATCCAGGAGAAGTTCCATAAAAGTGAAAAAGGCTGGTCCTCTTTCACAGGTCTGAGCAGAGAGAGAAACCTATCATCAACATCATACATACATTAGCAAACAGGCAGGAGGGCAAGGAGAGAATTCTTTCACCTTTATATAGCCCTAGGGTGGGGTCTTGCAATTCTATCCCAGACTTAAAGGCTTCCTGAGTCTCTGGAATTTCCTTCCTGCACTGCCCACACAGGAAAGGATGTTTACTTCTAGCTTCTTTGAACTTCATTACATCCTGCCCGGTACTGAGAGGCTGCCTTCCTGTAAACATCCTCAGAGACCCACCCAAGATTACTTGAAAGGTCAAGTTGACATCAAAACTTAACCATCACAATGGGCATGTGTGTATCTTTAGATTTACTCTTCCTTTTATCGCTGCATTCTCATCCAAATTGCTTCAGCAGCCGCGGCTTATACTGGCTAATTCAAGCTGTATACAGAGGAGTTGAGAGCAAATTCCTTAAGACGTGTTAACTTCAGTTACACCTCTGCCCTGCTCTCATGGCTTCATGTTGATCTCAATCCCAGCAGTTACCTGGAATTATGAAGAAGCCCTGATGTTATGGTGGTGACAGACCATTGTGAGCCTGGAGTTTACTGACTCAAGCACTGAATTCCCTGCTTGTCATCTTTTAAAGCTCCTGTGTTCTTAATCATTGCATTGGATTCACTGCACATCACACCACTCTCAGTCTGTTGATGGAGAGGGGGGTATAGAGTGCAGTCCTTGGCAGCTAGATTCATAGGGATGACAAAAAAATTTCCCCTCAGGCACATTAGAGCAGCATCTGAAACTGGAGCCTGTGTTGTGCCTTTTCTCCCCCTCTCCCATACAAGTAAATGAGCAGTTCTATTGTTCTTTAATCCAAAGTAGACTTAGAAGAAAGCCTTCTCTCAAAGCCCTCCTATCACTTTTCATTCCCCTAGGGAATGTTCTCACTTCCCTCTGCTAGCCAGCAGTCCAACCCTGAGAGTCTTTTCTAATAAAGTAGCTTTGGAGCCTGGGACTCAAGGAAACATGTTTACTCACTACTTTGATTCTAAAAATCAACCACAAATATACAAGCTTAGTTTTATTCTCCCTCTAAAAGCTAATGAAGATACATACTATACTCTTACACATCAAAGATAAAGACTGCAATAAGCAACTTTTTTCTGTCAAATATTTTAAAGTCTTCCCCTTGACCGGTTCATTTCCAGGTTAGCAAATACCATACAGTCCTTCTTATGGTCTCATTTCTACTTAGTATTTCAAATAAAAACTATATCCGTTAGGTCACGGAAGTGAAAGAAAGCATTGTAGTATACTAGTAAGCATGTCAGCTTTGAGACTACCTAGGCTTAATCTTTACTGCTTAGTAACAACTCTGGGACATCACTGGCATGTTCCTAAACCTATCTTCTGCCCACTTTTCCAAATCTGTCATATAAGGATGATAATAGTACTTACCTCATTTGGTTATTGTAAGTATTTTGAGAGCTTGTGAAACAGTACCTGGCACATTGGCCCATGGTTAAGTTTGCAATAGTTGTTACATTTTGCTTGTGTGTAGCACATGCACATGTGCCCCACGCACACATGCTAAGCCCAGAGAACATCAGCTCCTTTTATTGCTCATCCTATTTCTTCCCTTGAGACTGGGGTCTCTGCAACCTGCACAGGAGCCACTGTCACAGGCCCCAGCAATTTTCTGGTTTCTACCCCTGTGGACTAGAGTTACAGATACACATGGTCATGCCCAGTTTTTCAGGTGGGTTCTGTGGAGTTGAACTTGGCAGTCACCTGCCTAAGAGGCCCTCATGCTTAAGTGGCATGCACTCTTAACCGATGAGCCATATCCCCATCTTTGCTATAGTTAGTTAATACTATTATGCTGGTAATTCTGCATTGTTTGGAAATCTGATGACTTGAGTGCCCCCAAATGATTGTTAGTACTGAGAAAATAACTTTACCACTGTTCCTTGATTTAATGACTTAGCTTACATAGCAAAGTTGAGAAGCAAGTTGTTATGATAATGCCACTAGGTTTGTAGTGACACATACATATCATAAGCAGACCAGACAACACAAAAAGTGGATTATTTCTCAACTGGGCATGTTGGCCCATATCTGTAATCCCAGTATTTGTGAGGTAGAGGCAAGAAGATTACAAATTCAAGGCCATGCTTGACTCCATAGAGTTCAAGGTGAGCCTGGGCTAGATGAGATCCTGTCTCAAAAACAAAAACCACAAACCCAAGTCGGGTGTGGTGGTGCATGCCTTTAATCTCAGCACTTGGGAGGCAGAGGTAGGAGGATTGCTGTGAGTTCAAGGCCACCCTGAGACTACATAGTGAATTTCAGGTCAGCCTGAGCTAGAGGGAGACCCTACCTTGAAAAACCAAAAAACAACAACAAAAAAACAAACACAAAAACAATGATTTCTGACAACTGCATAGTAACTTTTAATTTTGCTCATCTTCTTAGCACCAAAAATCTGAAATACAATTTTTCTTCTTAGTTAAAAACATACATTCTAGAAAGTGATTAGGAAACTAAAAAAATTACTATGTGGAGAGTATCTTAAAAAATCTTGCCAACCAAGATATTGGTTTTACCTTTATAAATCATTACAGAAAATGAAAAAAAAATCAAGTCATAAAAATTTTCATTTTGCTCTACATTTTAAAATACTATCCTTTGTTGTCTTTAAAAAATTTTTCATGCATTCAAAAATATTATAAAGCCTAAATGTCCAATTTAAGAGAGATGAATTTCTGAGTGTGAGCTAAGCACTGTTTTGACTGAAGCGAAGTAAGAACTCAATCAGAGTCCTCGTGGGCCTGCCGCTCATGCCCTTCCTCAGGTACGGAACCTCATCTTTGTTGGTCATCACGCCGGCGATGTCTAAATGAGCCCACTTAGAATGAGTTACGAACTCCTTCAGGAATGCTGCTGCTGTGCATGCTCCTCCAGATCTGAGGAAGACAGAAAGTGTTACCTCACCGTGTGTCATCTTGAGCAATTAAGATGTGAAGTTCATCCTAGCTAAAGCCCATGACCGAAGAGCAAAATTCAAGCTTATGGGAACTATTAGAAATTAAGTCAGAATGGGTTGGAGAGATGGCTCAGCGGTTAAGGCCCTTGCCTCCAGTGCCTAAGGCCCTGGGTTCAACTCCCCAGTACCCACATATGTCAGACCCACAAGGTGGTGGCCCTGGTGCTCGCTCGCTCGCTCGCGCTCTCTCTCTCTCTCTCTCTCTCTCTCTCTCTCTCTCTCTGTATCTCTCTGCTTGAAAATGAATAAATAAAATATTAAAAAAAAAAGAAATTAACCTAGAGATCACTTTCAGAATATGTATTTTCAGATATGGCTTTAAGGAATAAAGGATAAATTCTAGGTTCATTTTTTCCATGTAATGTATTCCTAGTTTCCATCTTTTTCCTTTACCATTTGCTTAAAGTAATCTTTAAATTTCAAGAGATGCAACATTATCAAAACTTGCTAAAGAAACAATTTCAAAGTTCAAAACATTAGTAAGCTTACAAGCTCCATCAAAAGGAAGGGTCATTTTGGCAACCAAGATGACAATAAAGACATTTAGTTCACTGTACATACCTATATTTTCCAATGTTATTAACATCAGCAAGTTGGCAATCCAGAACTTGTCTTGTATAATGCTCAAAGAGAGGCATCCTCCATACTCTGTCTCCTGTTTCAATACTGGCCTAAAGAAGACATACACATGATAGCTATGAGACTGGATGAAGCAATACACTTGATGAAGGAAAGAGCTGTTTTAACCTGTAACTGCAAAGATTTATTTCAGAATTAGAAACCAGGAAAGTTGTAAAACAATTCCATATATCTGCAGGACATTTGCCAAAGTCTCAATATAAATTACCAGTTGGATATAAGCTTTTTGGAACTGACTGGGGGTGGGGTGGGAATGTCCCCAAGGCTAGTCAACTTGCTGGGGAGATGCATGCTGGACTTGCAGCATTGAAAACCCCTGAAATGTGGTGACTTTACTCATTTACTCATAATTACTTAACTTCTGAGCACCAGCAGGTGTGCTAATATCTGAGCTATTAAGTGGCCTGAGGGGTGTAAGGAGAAATGATGGGCAGATTATGTAACTATCAAAAGAAGCTGAAGACAAGGCACCCATGTGAAAAGCCAAGAGGGAGCAGTCTAAGCTGCTACTTGAGGGAGGGCATGCATATGTATCAGATGCAGTAGCCAAAGGATGAAAGGAGCCACTACCAGGAAAAGACCTCAGGCTGCCGACTGTTGACTTAATTATGGCTATGCAAATAATTTTGGTTCAAAAAAAAACTTTTTTTTGTGGGGGTGGTGAGGTAAGGTCTCACTCACTCTAGCCCAGATGACCCGAAACTCACTCTGTAGTCCCAGGCTGGCCTCAAACTCATGGCAATGCTGGGATTAAAGGCATGCATTACCATGCCTGGCTATAAATAACTTTTTTAAAAAAATGTTTTATTTATTTGCAAGGAGAAAGAGAGAGAATGAATGGGCATGCCAGGGCCTCTAGCCACTTCAAACAAATTCCCGGTGCATGTGTCACTTTGTGTATCTGGCTTTACCTGGGGACTGGTGAATCAAACCCAGGGTGTTAGGTTTTACAGGCAAGCACATTAACCACTAAGCTATTTCTCCAGCCCTATAAATAACATTTTTAAAAATAATATATTATTATTCATTTTCAAGCAGAGAGAGAGAGAGAGAGAGAGAGAGAGAGAGAGAGAGAGAGAGAGAGAGAGAGCGCACCAGAGCCACCGCATTGTGGGTCTGACTTATGTGGGTACTGGGGGATTGAACCTGGGGCCTTAGGCACTGGAGGCAAGTGTCTCAACCGCCAAGCCATCTCTCCATCCCTAAATAACATTTTTAAAAGGCCAAAATAATGTTGTGGGTGCCATGATGAGAGACACACAGCAGGTACTTTGGAGGTTAGAGGAGATTTCTGGCTCCACCTATAAGAAAACAACTTGAATATTACAGAATTTGAGAAGGTAGGCTTTACAAATGGTGACAGAGATGAACAGGAAACAATGTAGAGTGAAAATAAAGTTATGGCCATAAATAGACCTCACAAATGCATTCAGGGGTTTGTGTGTTTATTCCATGGTAAGCTCCCATGAACCATTACTTAGGGGACAAATGAGCTGCCAGATGGAGCTTCTGATAGGCCAGTGGAGCACTAAAGAGACAGTGGCCATCACCAGAGAGGGGTTCATGAAAACCATGGAATAGATGAGCTTCCCCATGAAGCACAGAGCCTGTGGCCAAGGTCAGAACTCCACTCACAGTGGTGAGCAAAGCAAATAGCCAGTAAAAGACAAGACAGTCAGAGAAGTGAACCAGAGAAGATGATCGCAGAAGCCAAGAGCTAGAGCCACCAAGAGGTGACAGTTACTTGTTACCTTGAAACAGGCAAGGCTAGGCTGACAGTTTTGCTTGCAGGTGAGAGCCAAGGGAGTGAAAAGTGTGCATGTGTAATGGGTAGAGTGGTGATGGGTGTGAGATGAGAAGGGGCCGGCTGTGCAAGGACATGGAGGGAGGGACAGGAGCACAGCAGTGAGAGATGTCTTCACACACATTCAGTAGAGTCATCCCTGCACAAATTGTCTTCATGCTCCTTAGTATGTACCTAAGGGATTCTTAGCCACTGCCATGTTATATGTAAAGTATTTTTATATCCTTCTGAGGCTACTGAAGAACAGGGATGTGGTATCATACCCATAATTTAGGAACACTTGTTGAAAACCCAAAGTCACTGGTTAATGTTTCTGGTCTGTTTTCAAGTCTAATGCAAACTGATTTAACATTAATTTAAAAAAAAGATCACTTAATGCAGGGGTTTAGCAAGCATATAATTTGAAGACCATAATAACTATCCATCATCTCTATAATTTTACTTCTTAGTCCTACCTCAAATAGCTGTTTCCACAGCCCATCACAGTTGGTAAAGACCCCGGTGGCACCTGATCCCAAAGCTATGTCCATGGCACCTGTAAGACACAATACCTCAAGTCAATGCGTCTGTAGGCTCATGCGCTAGCTCCTCTAAGTTCAGACCACAACTGTGACCTATATAGTTTTTAAGGGCACCTTCACTGTCAAAAGTAAATAGGCTTAGGAAATCTTCACTTCTCTATTTAGTATCTTTTCACTCTCAAGTTAGAATTCACCTTGGTTATAGAACATGCAGCAGAAACAATGTCAAATCAAGTAATAGCAGTCTCAGCCCAGAGTAACTATTTGTGGTATTTCCTGGTTACTGCCACTCTCTCCACTAGACTACAGACCCCACCTCTAATTGCACAGCCATCAACACAGCCCCTGGCAAATAGCAAGTTAAGTACCCGCAACTGTGGCTCATTTGACACCAACTATACCAGATACTGTAACAGGTAGTGATTACTCAATGCTTCAATTCAGCTATATGACTGAGGGTGGCAGAACAGTCCCATTATGGTAAAAGTAAAGCATTGATGCTTTACTTTTTAGGTTAATGGTTTTTTTTTTTTTTTTTTTTTTTTTGGTTTTTTCAAGGTAGGGTCTCACTCTAGCCCAGGCTGACCTGGAATTCACTGTGTAGTCTCAGGGTGGCCTTGAACTCATGGTGATCCTCCTACCTCTGCCTCCCGAGTGCTGGGATTAAAGGCGTGCATCACCACGCCTGGCTCACTTTTTAGGTTAATGGTTTTTGATACACATACTCATTTGTTTCCAAAAGTCCTTTAGTCAAACCCATTAAGTGTCTCATCAGTCTTTAAATTTTTCATAGAAAGGATAAAAGCTAACCTGGAACAAAAATATATTTTCATATGACAGACAATATTTAATTTAATAATTGAGTTCATGGTGCTGAGGGGATTTCACAATACACCTTTTAAAATAACTTGTTTTCTAAACTCAGAACTACTAACACTGATTTCAGATATACAACAGGAGAAGCAAACCTGTTTCAAAAGTGTGAAGCAGGTGTATCATTTCCATGACTTTTGGTCTCTCTATTCAGTTCCTAAACACTCAAAGCTGAAAGGTATACCAGACACTGGTAGTAAGGTATGTGATAATACCGCCCCCTTTTGAAGAGGAATCCCAGAGGATGTGTATATCTAATAGCATGTAACTGTTCTCAGCCTCAATAGTCTCCTCTGCTAAAGGGGTGCCATCGTGCCACTCTGCTGATGAGAGGTTTCTGGGAAGATCCATGGGATGGTGCAGGTTGCAGTCTCTGATCCAGGTACATCACAGATACTGAACAGATTTCATTGTCCTTTAAAAGGAAGGCAGGTCAGCACCCAGACTGTAGAGGTGGCATGTCTGGAGATGGTACCAAGTACTGATGCTCCAAGAGGTCAACAAACCTGCTCAAGGCTGCCTGACTAGTAAGCAGGAATGACACCTGAGCAGACCTCTAAAGCTGTAGTTTTACACAGTCCATCACACTGTGTATGTCCATTAAACCAGATCTTGCTGATCCCACAAACACATTTCTTTGTAACATCAAATATGACAGTTCAGAAAATTCCCCCATCAGATACATCATGATTAGTACATTCAGTTGTTGATTTTTATATTTACCACTAAATCTTTTCAGATCTGTATCACATGGTAGTCCTAACAGAAAGTACCTTATAATACCATTTTTAGCTTCAACCTGGGTGAGTTGCTTTGGCCTGTTTTTTATTCATTTAATTTTATTTTATATTATTTGATCCCTTTTCCTGCTACCTTTTCCCTAAGGGCTCTCCCTCAGTGGGGTTATGATATTCACTTCGGAATCATGAAGACCTCAGTCCCTGTGAAGGGGGAGGGATCATGCCTCAGGGTATGCCTATCCATTCTGTGGCTATGACAATCTTTCCACCCCCTCTTCCACAATGTTCCCTGGGCCATGTCAGTCCTGTTACCAGTGTGATTTAGTGTTGAGATCTCTGTAGCCTCTGGATTTCTGTTTTGATTGATACAGTTTGACCTGCTTTTTAAAAGTTACAGCTGGAATATTTAAAACAGACCTACTATTTAAAACATTTCACAAATATAGAGCAATTACTTTGATGAAAGATCTTTGGAGTGTTGTGAGCAAAACTTCAACAAAATAATATAAAATGTTCAGTCCACCCAATAAAACAAGACTTCCTTCAAACAAAGACAGAGAAAGCATGGGGCTTGACCTGTTAGGGTGGCAGCATTGATGATGACCTTGGGATTAAAGCTGTGTGCATAGCAGAGTGCATCAGCCAGAATGAGTCTCCCTTCAGCATCAGTGTTATCGACCTGCAGAGAGGATAAAAAAGAGAAAGGGTAAGACAACCCAAGGAATGAATACAATCACTTGACACAACCATGTGTCTTAAAAGTGGGAAAATGTTTGTCACCAAGTAGGAAAAACATGCTTACATGCCTGGTCTAAGTAATGACAAATATTCTCACAACAAGGGGAAATGAGACTGGAAAGCTAACAGCATAATAAGGCCAAGAACATAACTCAGTGTAGAGTGCTGGCCGACCAAGACCCTAGTTTCCATCTCCAGATACAAAACCTTAAAAAAGTTAGAACTAAGTGGCAGCCTGGAATTCTCAGCCCACAAACTCTTGTAAGTTTGTAGAAAACCTTTCTAACTATTCCTTTTTTTGGCAGAGGCCCCATGTGTGTACATCCCCACAGATGGGCACCTGCTGCATCCCCAGAGTGCAGAGCCCACAATGTGAGAGCGTTTTTCACCTGGACATCTATCATGGAAAGAGTTTATCACAGCACAACTATACCCAGAAAACAGACTAGGCTTTACTGGCATGCCATGCTCTGAAGAGTAGACTATGAAGTCATGGTAACTTGTATGCATAACAAAATTTGTGCAAGACAGAGTGGGTAGGAATACTCTGAGTCATGGTCCCCCCCAGGTACCCCACAGGGGCTGACTGAGGCCTTCATGACCCCACAGTGACTCCACTGAGGAAGGCCCCCAGGATAACGGGAGCAGGGGCAAGGGGATAAAATAACATAACCTGTTATAATTTATATAAAATGACATTTCAAGAATTAGTAGGAAAACAAGTTAGGAAAAATACTCTTAAAAATTACCATCAAGAAATACTTGAGCTGGGTATGGTGGTACCCGCCTTTAATCCCAGCACTTGGGAGGCAGAGGTAGGAGGATTGCTGTGAGTTCAAGGCCAGCCTGAGACTAGTGAATTCCAGGCCAACCTGGGCTAGAGCGAGACCCTATCTCAGAAAGAGAGAGAAAGAAACAAGGAAGAAGGAAATCCTTGTTACTCTGCAGGAGAAAGTACTCATTGCTGGAGGCATCTCCCTCCTCACACATGGACTGGGGCCCTGCCCCCACTCATGTTAGTAACATGGCCCCAATGAGGCTCTCGGAGGAACACCACATGGGCATGCTGCATCATCCCCTCACAAACCTGGATGGTCTTCCCGTTTTTGGCTCTGACGACATCCCCAGGTTTGTTGGCCTTACCACTGGGCATATTTTCACAAAGAGGGGCCAAACCTATTGGAAAGAACATATAAAGGAAGCTGAGCCATGCCAGGCTCATGTATGCCACCACTGGGACAGGAGGCTATGGGTGAGCCTGGCACAGACACCACCTTAGCCAAGTGTAAGGAGTTTGCATCACCAAAGACACGAGTGAGATTTGTGGATCAGCAGCTGGAAGCATTTGAAGCAATCTTACCAAAGGCACTGATTCTAATCTGGAACGTCAGGTGACTGTCATGGACCTTTTGAAACAGCCAGTATCATGAAAGCAAAAAAGGGCAGGAGTAGAGCTTTTGACTAAAGAAAGCTAAGGGGATATGGCACCCAAATGCATCATGGGATCCTTGGTTGGGTTCTAGATTTAAGAACAAAATATAAGCCTACAGACATGGCTCAAGCCTCACTACTAGTCCAATCCCCAGAATCCACATCAAGTGAGATGCAGTAGCGCATACACCTACCACCCCTGCACACCTGTGGTAAGAGGGGAGGCGGAACCAGGAGAATCCCAGAAACTTGTGGGCCAGCTAGCCTGGAATATGTAGTTATCACAGGGAGATACCCGGTCTCAAGGACAAAGGTGAGGACCACTACTCCAAAGTTATTCTCTGACCTCCACAAGCTTGCTATGGCACATGTTCACCTACACACACACAGTGGAAAAACTAAATATATAAACAAATGGACGTTTTAAGACAATCGGGAAACTTTTAATTAGGTTACTGTATTAATCCTTGGAAAAGGTAACAGTATTACATAGAATGTTCTTTTCCTCGGGAGACATGAGAAAAGTGCTTAGGACAACAAAGGACTGAAAACAACACAGCAGGGAGGAGAGACACAGGCCAGACTCTTAGTCTCCTTCTACCCTCCACACACAACGGATATGAACTGGCCAAGTCATGGAGCTTCTGTCTCTCCCCCTCTTCCTCTGAAACACAGTATTAGCGATGTTCTGCCTCTGAGAGTTCATGTCTTGCAATACCATGAGATACCATGTACTTTTCCTGTATCAAGCAATCTACCAAAGTTCTATGAAGCAGTCAGTCAATGCACCCAGGGTCACTGCCTTACACCCCAGCTACTGGGTAGTTTTCACTAGAGGAACACACACTTGTACATGTGTTCCAAGACTGCTAAACACTTTTTGCTTAAGTAAAACAAATCAACACTATTTATAGCTGCTGGTTGCAAAATACATTTTAACTCAAGTCAGCTCAGACATAAAACACTTTAGCTCAACAGCTTCTGCTTGATGGAAAGCTGCTTAAAACTCTTTTAGGGAGTGGTGGTACATGCCTTAATTGAGGCTTGCCTGGGGCTACAGAGTGACTTTCCAGTCAGCCTGAGCTAGGGTGAGACCCTACCTTAAAAAACTCAAAAAACTTGGCAGGAGAGATGGCTCAGGATTAAGGTGCTTGCCTACAAAGCCTAAAAGACCCAGGTTTGATTCCCCAATACCCACGTGAAGCAGAATGTACCAAGTAGCACATGCATCTGGAGGTCATTTGTAATGAATGGCTGGAGGGCCTGGTGCGCCCATTCTCTCTCTATTCTATCTCTGCTTACAAATAAGTAATTAAATAAAAATTTTATTTAAAAACCCAAAATTTTAAAAATCAGAATTAAAATTTACAAAAAACAAACAAAAAACTGTCTCTTGATCTTTTCAAATGGAAGTGAGCCATGGTTGCCATCTGTTCTGCCATAGGCTGGATCTAGATGCTCCAGGAGATGCCAGCCCTGCTTACTTACCTATGATATTGATGGGTAAATTGAGTTTTGCTGCAGACACAATGGCTGAGCATATTGTCGCGGCTCCTCCCATGTCAGCCCTCATGAGGTCCATGTTTGCAGAAGGCTTAATGGAGATGCCGCCACTGTGGGAACAAGGGCAGTGTGCAACATCAGTAGCAAAAGTGAAAGCACAAGTCACTTCCTTAAAAAGAGAGCATAGAGCACATACATGATGGTGCATGCCTGCAATCCCAGACCTTAGGAGGCTGAGACAGGACCTCAAGTTTGGGCTATACAGCAAGACTGTCTGAAACAAAACAAAAATCCCATACAAAATGAGGGTTAACTTCCACATAAAGGCAACAAACATATGCCTGCCAAAGAAAGTCAAATTTCAAAATTTAGAATGTGAATTAATTCAGTGTTAGTGTCTTTATAAGATACAAAATCATTCCAGAAACAAAGGTAGGTATAGTCATTTTATTCCCATGTGAGTGAAACGTCAACAGGGAAACTGGAAACAGAACCATATGTTAACAACAGTGTTATATAAGCTCCATCTGTTTACCTTATTAACTACTTATGCCCACAAAGATATCTTCTCAGCAAATTTTCTGAATTACTAACCCATGGAACCAAAAGGTCATGAACTGTTAAAGAAAGCTGCCAAGCTCTCAGAAGACGGAAACATTCCTGTCAAACACACTCAGAAAAGGGCCATTGTGGTGGTTTGAATCATGTTCCCTATTATCTCAGGTGTTCTGAATATTTGGTCCCCAGCTGGTGGCAGTTTCAGAGGTGGAGCCTTGCTGGAGATGTGTTGTTAGGGGAGGGCATAGGAGTGATATAGCCTTGCCAGAGTTTAGCTCACACTTGCTGCATTCTGCCAGCTGCTGTGACAAGATGTGATATCTAGGCTCTGTTCTACCATCCTTTCCCTGCCATTAACAAACTTTCCTTGGAGACATGAAGCCAAAATAAATCTTTTTTATTGCTGTAGTTACCTTTTCATTGCTGGAACAATCACCTGACTAGAAGCAACTTATTTGAGGAAAGCGTTTATTTTTGCTTACAATCTCAAGGGGAAGCTCCATGATGGCAGAGGAAGGAAAGCATGGCATGAGCAGAGGCTGGATATCACCTCTGCCACAGCAGGTGGAAAACAGCCGCAGGAGAGTGAGCTAAACTCTAGCAAAGGGGAGCTGGTTATAACATCCCTAGCCTGCCTCCTGCAAGGCTTCACCTCCCAAATTGCCAAAAGCAGGGAACCAAGCATTCAAGCATACGAATTTATGGGGGACACCGAATTCAAACCACCACACCTCTCATCAGCTATTTTTAATCAGAGTGTTTTGTCCTAGTACAGTAAAGGTGACTTCAGTAGCCTCGTTACTTCTGAACCCTACACCGATGGGCTATACCCTGATGGTGGCTGAGGGCTGCTGATTGAGGCATGGACGTAAGAAAAGTTTCTCCCCAAAGCCTCAGAGACAGTCCTACAACACAAAGCCAAGCGTGGTTGCAGGCTATTTCTCCAAAATAGCCTTCTGGCTCCCATTTAGAAGGGTCCAGAGCAACGTGCTTCACAAGCCAGGCAAAAACCAGAGGCTTGGACTTCTGAGATCAATCGGCACACTTGTCTTGGTAACTCCTTGAAGTTTCAATTCCCTGATCTGAGGTCTGCCTGCTTTAAACATCAGATCCTCACTGTCATCTAGAAAGAAGCGATCGCTAGATGGCTAGCATGTACATGGAGAGTTAAAGACTACCCGGTCCTCCTGATCTGCATCACATCTCGAGCTAAAACTGACACTACTGTGACGAGGCCTTCTCTAAGTCAGCAGACCACTGGGGCCAGTCCTGTAACATATTTTTCAGTAAAGAAAAAACGTACAAATAGGGATTTAACAAATCTTACTCTAAGTATAAATATTTCCGTGGAAGTGAAAACTCAAGACAACATAAAACCAACACAATTAGTATGACATCTAATAGCATTTTAGTTTTCACTCTCACTGTATTTGCTATGCTATCTTATATACTTTCATATGATAGTACCTGCATATGCCATAAATACATACATATATTTTAAATAGTGTATGTGTGAAATCTTTTACTAATGGACTACTTTTTGAAAATCATTTGGAAGGGCAGGAGAGATGATGGCTCAGCAGTTAAAGGTGCTTTCTTGTAAGCCTGCTAGACTGGGTTCAGGTCCCCAGTCACCTGCTGGTTTGCAGCAGCAAGAGACCTGGCACATAAACATGCATACAACTATAAAAAATTATTTTTTAATAATCATTTGGAGACAAATGTTCTACAAAATATGTTGGGATGATGTAGCTCAGAGGTGGACTATATGCTTAGTATATATAAAAAAAAAAACTCTACGTTTAACCTCAGCACCAGAAAATAAATGAATGGATCAATCAGAACAAAAGAAGTACTATGCATTAGGACCTGCAGACACAAAGACAACCCAGCTCAGTTCTGCCAGTGGCTGCGTCTCATGTCGTACAAAGCCTGACTTCACTCATGTTTGCAGGAAGTAGTTGCTACAAGGGAATAATGTCTTCCTAGGGAAATAATTTTATGGGTCTTTAGCATCATTTTCCAAAGTAGTTTCCCTGATGATGACTCCAAGGAATCAGTATTTTTTTCTAAAAGAAATTTAAGAAACACTATAATCTGTGTCCTGAGAAATTTCTTTGTAAAGAAAACAAAAACTACTGGGTGTGGGAAAACACCTGTAATCCCAGAACTCTGAAGGTGGAGCCAGGAATGTCACTACAAATTCTAGGCCAGCCAGGTCTATATAGCAATTTCTAGGCTAGCCAAGGCTACACAAACAACAACAACAACAACAACAAAAAAAAAAACCCCACAAAACCTTACTGCTTTGTCTGTATTGTTTCGGGGTGCCAAGTTGTCCTTGGTACCTCACAGACACTAGCATCTCTTAAACTGTCTTTTCTGAAAAACCAGAGATGGTACTTAAGAATTAATAGGAGCAATGGAAGCTGTGCTGCTCAGCTGAAGTACCTGCAGTGAGTAAAGGGGAAACAGCACAGCTCAAGTACTACAGTGCCACCATCCAGAGAATGAAAGTGAACAGACGTTAAGGGAAAGACAATTTGAATTTGGCCTCTGACTCTAATTGATTATGTGACTTTGAACAAATAAATTAGGCTGGGGAAATGGCTCAGTGGTTAAAGGCACTTGCTTGAACAAATACATTACTGAATTCTCTTGAGTCAGACTTTTCTTACCTGTAGAGTGACCACAATACAAGCACACAGGGCTAAGATTAGGGCCAAGATAAACCAAATACAATAGGCTCTAACATATAGGCATTTCATAACTGGTAGCTTAACACATTTAATATAATATAGAAGACTTGACACCATCATGCTGATAATTCCCATGACACAGGAAGCATTCACAATACAAAATAGAGTTCCTAGGAAGTACCTGTCGAAGGTGATTCCCTTCCCCACGAATACCAGGGGCGCTTCGCCGGCATTGGGGCTGCCAGTGTAGTGGATTTCCAAGAAGACTGGTGGCTCATCAGACCCTTTGGCTACACTTAGAAATGAGCCCATTTCTTGCTCCTCAATCCAAGACTTGGGTCTGCGGTGAGGAAGAAAAAAGAAAACGTACTTTGACCCATACTTCAAAACAACTTGGACAACAATATGTTAAAGATGCATAATATACAAGTTATCTATTAAAATACTATACAAACAGCTGGTGTGGCTTAGTGGTAGGGCTCTTTCCTATACATAAATGTGAAGCACTGAGTTCCATTCCCAGCACAAGGGATCAGGGGGGAGGGGGAACCACTAGACACATTAAGACATTAATGATCACATACAATTACTAGTTTTCTGTCTATTCTCAGGTAAGATATTTGATATTCCGAGCATATTTCAACTACAAAATGAGGCCAGAAGTTCATCCATTAAAAGATAGTAGAATCATTTTGAGAATTTTATACATAATACAATGTCAGTAATATTGCTAATACTAATCCCTCTACTCAGATACTTCTGAACTGAGACCACAAAGGATGCTTAAAGATGGTGAAGGCATTGTTTTATCTTTGGTATTATTAATAACAGAAAAATTAACCAACCAACAAAATACCAACAAAGCTGTTCACACTAACTTGAATAAAATATCCTATTTCTTTGCGTATCTTTTCAACATTATCACACTATTTCTCATAGTTCCAAGTGCAATTTGAGATGTCTCTGATGTAGGAAAACTACTTAGTCTTTAACCACAGGCTCAGCAGGGGTGAGGCAAGCCCCCTTCTCAGGGCAAAACAACTAGAACATGGCTGCCACACTGCCATTTTTTTCAGGCTAAGGGTACAAAAGGGCTCTGCACTGGTTTCTGGGTAACCAAGCTTGTACTTCCAGACAGACCTGACCTAACCAGATCCAAGAAATACTTCCGCCCTTGCTTATCTGTTTGTTTAAACTATTAAACTACAATTGCCACCATACTTCAAAGGGAAAATAAAAATACATGTTTAAAAAAATCACATCAGAAGGTAAGGTTGTACCATCTAGGTATTTTTAATCTCAACCTCCATACTTATGTTTTATTGATGTCCTGCCATTCTGAAGACCTGTCTCTATTATGCTGACGCAGGCTCACCTACACTAGAAAAGTTAAGGCAGAGTGTCTCAGATGAATGAGTCATGTGCCACCCATGCATCCTGTCTGGAATGACTGAACTCTTCCCTCTGTTCATCCCCAAGCCTTACAGCTGCTGTACACCTACCTCTTTGCCCGAGGCATCCCTGGTCTGTTAACTTCTACTCGACTTTCAGGACTCTGCTAGGCTCCACGATCCCACATGTTCTGCCCCTGCAGCACCCTGCCTGGCCCTCCCTACAACACCCTCACCTCATTAGCAAGGACCAACACTGTGCACCCTTGCCTGCCAAGTCCCATGCTGCCCCTGATGTGAGACAGCATTGCCAGCATTCACCAACACAGTGTAGCTCTGCCATCTCCTCACATAAGACATAGTGTCTTCCACATTGATATGGGTTGGACATCTATGAACTACTCTGGATTCCAGCAAACTCTCAGCCCTGTGCTTTCTACACATTCAAATTTGTTCTTCACTCTGCATTCTATGGGTTTCCTGAAACAAACAAACAAACAAAAAAAGTGAACTCTGACCACAATTACCTACTGAAGAATTTCCTTTAAATCAAAGTCCCCTTGAGAAACAACTTTGAAAATGAAGAATTATTTTAGGTAATGCAAACATCTACCAATTTATTTTAATCAGAAGTTCTCAAGTGCTCAAACTTGAGTGCTTAAAGGGCTGGAGAGAAAATTTAAGACATCAATGGACACTGGAGGAGCCAAACTTTAGGCCCCATCACCCAGCACCGACCCTAGCACTCAGGAGACCTGTAAACAGCAATTCTACAATCCAGTTAAGGGAATCCATGAGACAGGAATTCTCCTTCCATGCTCAGTTAAACATGCTACTTTCTTCACTTGAGTCACAAGCCAAAAAGTTAACCAGTTACCATTTGATCCAGGAATTCAATTCCTGAATATATATTGGAAAAATGAAAACTCACAACTGCTCACAGCATTATCCACAATACTACGTGTGTGTATGGAGGGAGGGGCAGGGTAAGACTGGATGAAAGAAACGATCCAAATGCCTATCGACTGGGGAGGGGGGAGTGACTTCTAATGGGGTGATGAAAATGTTCTTAAAATTGTAGTTACATCAACCAGTTCCAGGGCGAAGAGGACAGATATTGTGATCAATCAAAACCTATCAAAGAAGAAATCCAGAGGCTACAGAAAACTCAACACTAAATCAGACTGTGAACAGGCTTGCCTTGGCTCAGGAAACATTGCATTTTATAAGAGCCAGAGTGGGTAGAATACCCTGAGACAGACTTTCCCCATCCCACTACCCCACAGGCACTGAGGCCTTCATGACCCCACACTGAACCCCATAACCTCAATGCAGAGGGCCCCCGAGGATAATGGGAGCTGGGGTGAGGGGATAAAAAAATATGCTGTTCTAGTATATATAAATAAAATAAAAAGTGGTAGCCAGGCGCGGTGGCACACGCCTTTAATCCCAGCACTCGGGAGGCAGAGGTAGGAGGATTGCCGTGAGTTCAAGGCCACCCTGAGACTACATAGTGAATTCCAGGTCAGCCTGGACTAAAGCAAGACCCTACCTCGAAAAACCAAAAAATAAAAATAAATAAATAAAATAAAAAGTGGAGAAAATTGTTATCACGAAAGCAGAAAGCTGTAAAAATACTTAAAACCCCCGAGTCACATATTTTACAAGGATGAATGGTATGGTGTGTGAATTATGTCTCAGCAAGGCTGATAGAAAATGCATACAACAGCGTATACAGTCATGACAGTCTCTTGAAGACAAGGAAAAAAGAACCTCAAACAGAACCCTGTGTGCTGCTGGTGATCAATCTCACCTCACAGGCCCCTTACTCCTCTGAATAGAGGATTGGACTTTAGGACCTTGAAGACTCCTTTGGCCGTAACATGCACCAACCCTATGCCTTAATTCTGAATTACCTGATATGGACCTCTGTTTTACTACTAGCGCTTCTGAGCTGATTCTCAATAATTTCAGCAAATCTGGTTGGCGTCATCTCATTGGCTGGTGACTCCATCAACTGGCGAGCCAAGTTCTGCCCGGAAGCAAAGAGGACACCTTTCTTCCAGGCTTCCTGATCCCCACTGTGGAAGAAAAAGTTACTATCAAACAAACTCGTCAACACTGACCATCCTACAGCTAGGAGAGGTGCTTGTCTTTAAAAAAGCAAACAAAACAAGCTGGTTAATGGTCTGCTGAAAGTCTCTTGCCACAGAAGACCACGAAAGTAAAAACAATCTCTTCATCCATGTAACTCTAGCATAATGTCATCAGGTGCTCATTTCATAGAAAGTCCTTGGATTAAAACTCACTAGGATGTGTTAGTCATAGTGAAGGCTTCCTAGTGACCATGGGGAAAACACATACATGACAAGAACCAGGAACAGAGCTGGAAACATTTAGCACATTGTTAAAATGGCTGATGCAACACAAAGATTGCACACTGGCCGCACAACAATAATTGACATCTCCAAAAGGCCCCCGCTGTCAAAATGCCTGGAAGTGCCACCCACATCTTGGTGTCTTTCCATCACCTTCCATAGAGCATTGCTGACACAGCCGTCTTCTTTTTCTGCTTGAGGTCACCATATTCAAAGAGACCAAGCACAGCCCCTTCTGCAGCAGCCTGAGCATCTCCACAGGGGTCCACCTCCACAGCAGGTAGCTCCAGGTCTTGAACCTGCCTGCATCCAGCTTCAGGATGACAGGAAGTAGAAAACTGGAGTCAGGCAAAGGACATCAGACAGACCAAATGCATAGCTCCTCAAGCTGAGTGTGGTGGCGCACACCTTTAATCCCAGCACTCAGGAGGCAGGGGTAGAAGGATCGCCATGAGTGAGTTTGAGGCCAGCCTGAGACTACATTGTAAATTTCAGGTCAGCCTGAAATTGAAGGGACACTACTTAAAAAAAAAAAAAAAGCACAGCTCCACAAAGACCAGGAGAGGCCATCAGTGAGAGGCAGGTATTCCTAGAAGCATTTCTGAAACACCAGGTTTTCCTGATGAAGCGTCCCAATCACCAGGAGATGCCCAGATTAAAAGGGACAAAGAAATAATGACACTGAATTTATAGCCAAGAAACCAAGCAAAGTCCATCATTAACACAGCATTTTATTATGGTCATGTCAGCAAATCTCCCCAATAAAAGCTATGACATACCCACAGTTTTAACTCTGGGAATAATTTAATAAAGCATTTGCAATATGCACAGAGCCGAGGATTAGTCAAGCAAATTACTGCTGCTGCAAACTATTTCTCAAAGTACCACTGGGGCCCAGTCTCCCCGTGCCAAAGCACCCCCCCCCCCCCGGCAGGTGTAAGTGCCTCAGTGGTGCCTCCTCAGTGCCTCCAAACCACCCACCCAACTGGGACAGGCCTATGTCCTTTACTAGTAACAAACAAGGTTTGGTTTATAAATGATGACTCCTTGTTAATTAAAAGTTGGGCAACATCAGGGTTGCATTACAAGAAGGAAAATAATCTGCATACCACAATTTCGGGTAGATTACAGCTCTAAGAATGAAAGGTAGTAAAAACCAAGAGAAAATATGGATATACTAAAAAATGTCCTAAGCTAACCTCTCTATAATAAGGGCAAGCAAATTCATAAAGAGAAACTGAATTTTTTAAGACAAGTTATGCTGCATGAACCGGGTAAGAGTGGCGATTGTGAGGGGACAGACGGGAAGAAAGTCTTACAGAAGCGTTTGTACCGTTAAAAAGGCACAAGTACCTGCAACAGCAGCTCGGATGTTTTCTTTGCCTTCATGCCAGTTCTCCAGGTCATCAACTCCAGCTGATCTTTTGCCAAGGCCAACGACCACTACACTGGGGAAGTCCTGGTTCACAAATGTACCAAATCAGGCACTGTTTGTGTAAAGCGTTCCTTTCCAGGACGGATGCCACTGTCACTTTGTCACTTTTACCTCAGCACAGAAGTGCCATGTCTTGGTAAAAAGTGTAATGTGTGTTTTCCAAGTAGAGTGTCATTCTGTGTAAGACACTGCCCAGCCAAGGACACCTTCAGATTGAGGAATACAAGGAGGCAGCAGGCAGCCATTATTAGCCTCTATAATCTTCAGTAATACTTCTGCTTAGCACTGGACAAACTATATGATCCAGTACAAAATTTCTAACAATACTGGTGTTCAACAAGGATTTACCAAATGAACATGTTTTTCATCTCCTACCTTATGCAGACCATAAAAGGTTCGGGTTTTGCCTGCCTTCAGAGGTGGTCCAGATCTAAAGCAGGAGGAAAAGGTTTTAAAGATGATAGTTGGTCCTCCTCTCTTGCTAAATTACACCGTTAGCATCAACACAACACTCTAACCGCTTCTGGGGATTGTGCTTCACTTGTGGCTTCAGAAAATGCTTCCAGGCTATTCTTCTCCAATGCAACACTTCTAGCTCAAAAACTATTCAGCAGCCTTTCAGATTAAACTTAACATGAATTTATTTTAAAATAACAATGAAGCCTATAATCTCAGAACTCAAGAAGCTGAGGGAGTAATACTGCCTGAAGTTCGGACAAGTCTCAGCTACAAAATGAGAAAACAATGCCCTGGATAAACAAGGTGTCCCTAACAGGGCATCTGAGCTCTGGATGATGACTGCACTGAATTACTGAAACCTCGCACTAAGATAAAACACGTCGGTGCTGAGGATAGAGCTCAGTTGGTAGAGTGCTAGCCTAGCATCCACAAAGCTCTAGGTTGGCTCTCCATGACCACATATAACAGGGTGCTGGGGAAGGGGAGGTCAGGGGCGACGACACCAGGGCTGTAATCATAACACTCGGAGGGCAGAGGCAAGCGTTCAAGGTCATCCTTGGTTACTTACATGAGGCCAGTCTGGACTACATTAGACTGTCTCAATAGTGACTATTAGACAAAATAGCAAAACCAGGATGGTAACCCATGAGGCTGACTTGATAGCAGTGTGTTTTCATAGTCCCCAGTATTTACTGAGATGAGAAACCAGCAATTTCCAAATAAAAGGGACATGTGATACATAATCCAAGGTAGCCAGAGGCCAGGTCTAGTCCAGTTATACCATACGAAGGCCAGGGGGTTCTGGACTCTTAACAGGTTTGCTTCTGGATTAATGACTTAAGGTACTTGTGAAGGATGTGTATTGCTTAAGGACTACTGAAAAATGCAAATTATGTAAGGCACCCCTAGGTAATTGTCATTACAAGGTGGCATCTAGTATTGCAGTAGAGTATTTAGAATCTGAATAATAAGCAGTTTGGTGGCTATGTTGCCACTTCTTTTACAGATATGCCCTAAAACCCCAATGTTCCTCTAGGATCTGGCTAATCCAGGGGTAGTCAGGCTCTTCCCAGACCCAGAATTCCAATTCATATTCTTGCTATATAATCAAGTGATCCAACTGCACTTCAGCATTTTAAAAACCCTTCAGGTCTAGGAAAGCAAGAAAAGGGCAGAACCTAGCTGGGTCACACCATTAATCCCAGTACTGGGGAGGCAGAGGTAGGAAGATCACCAAAAGCTGAAGTCACCCTGATGACAGTGAATTCCAGGTTTTGCTCAGCCAGGGATAGAGGGAGACCCTACCTTGAAAAACAAACAAAGACAGAACTTTAGAACGTTTTCAAACTTTTCATTTAAAGAATACTTTGAGGCTGATGGGAGAGCAAATTTGAGTCAAGAGTGGCTGAGGATTCTTTACAGTAGGTTGGTGATCTAGAAACCTCCTGACTTCCCAGAACTGCAGACCCACCAGTCCTGCAACACCCAGTGCCTGATCCCTTCACTTTCACTTCCACTTTCACTGAGAATCTGCTGTTCGGTTTTCCAATCTAGAGGCCTTCAAGAACCAGAAACTCCCTGACTTCCCAGAACTGCACACCTACCCCCATCCTGCAACACCCAGTGCCTGATCTCCTTCACTTTCATTCCCACTGAGAAGCTGCTGCTCAGTTTTCCAAACTGGAGGCCTTCAAGAACCAGAAACCCCAAGTAACTTACAAGTCCAACATTTCTCTCAGCTTGCCAGCCACCAGCTTATTGAAATTCTCTCCTGCACTTGTGAACTGTGGCACATCCTCTTCTTTGTCTTTGGTATAGATCCCTAAAACAAGGCCCTGAGAACAGCCAGAGAGAGATGCATAGGATCAGTCCAGCCCTCGGCGGCGAGCACAGCAGCCCCAACTACAGGGGCCAACAATTCCACCCAAACTGTGCCCTCCCCAAGGTGAAAGGCCCGGCAGCCACTATGCATGCATCCCATTGGAAGTCAATGCCAAAACAGATCTTTTATGACTAGGGGGGTGGCTCAGGGGTTAAAGATCCTGACTTGCAAAACTAATGTTTACACAAACCTATTAAAAGAAGCCTTAAATTCTCTGTTTGCCCTGTTTATTTCCTAGTTTCTACCCCGCAACTCACTGCCCCTAGCCAAAGTCCCACAATTTATAGTTCTTTGTTCAAAAAGACATAAAGCTTAAGGGAGTAACAGGTTCAAGTCTTCATCTGGTTGTAAAAAAAAATATCAACTTTGCATGCTTCTCTCCTACTGTCTACATCAATTTCATTCTTGGGCCCAATTACAGATTGAGAAGGGGAGTAAAAGGAAGGTTTTTTCCTCCCTCATACCCCTCAAATGCACAGACTGCGACATCATTCCAATGGCTGAGCTGACAATGCAAGGTGAATACTGATTATCTAAAGTTCTTAACACCAGAAGTGTTTCAGACTTCAGATTGTTGAATATGTGAGATATCTTGAGAATGGGACTCAACCCTAAACAGAAGGTATCATACAATTATATTAAGTAATTTATGTTCTGGCTATGGCTAGTTGTGAGGTCAGCTGTAGAACTTTCCAGATGTAGCAGTGTCAGGTGAGTGATCAAAAAATTAGGTTCTGGAGCACTTCAGATTGCAGATTAGGGATGCCTGTCCTGTATTATTAGTAAGCACCCTGCTCTAGCTCCTGGTAGGAAGGGGAGAGGACACTGCAGAGAACACTCTTAGGGCCCTTTGTGGAGCATCCTTTAATCTCCTACACAAGCCCCAGACCCCAAACACCTGAAATAAAGTAGTAAACCCAATGCTCACCACTTGCTTTCATATGGGAATTTGACTTTGTTTCTTTTCAAGGTAGGGTCTCACAGTAGCCCAGGCTGACCTGGAATTCATTCTGTACTCCTAGGCTGGCTTCGAATTTACTGGGATCCTCCTACCTCTGCTGGAATTAAAGTCGTGTGTCACTACACCCTGTGGAATTTGATTTTAAAGGTGTACCTTGGAGGCTGAGATAGAAAAATCCCTGTCAGCCTGGGACTACAGAGTGAGTTTCAGCTAGGGTGAGACCATCGGGGAGGGGAGGGTGTTGCTTCCCTTAGGGACACTGAGGTGTTAAGAAATCTTACAGTCTTTCTTAAATGCCAGATAAGGAAATCAAAACCAGGTGGACACACTAGCCCCTGGTGGTAGAGCGATCAGAATTTACCTACAGTCTTTCTGACCTTGGTTTTTTCCACAAAATTTCAGGTACTCTTGGACACACAGTGAAATTTCCACAAAAGAAAACTGCCTCTAGCTGTCCTAAGACTTCGTTACTGGGATTCCATGGACGCAGCTAGGAACTGAGGTGTAGACAGGCCACTGTTACCTGGGTAGGAAGGGGCACAGGACCAGGAAGAGCAAAGACAGGTGTGGGCCTTCAGTGAAAGGGACTCGAGGTCCAGCACCATGGAGACCCTTCCTCCCTCACCAGGGACAGCCCTTTCCTTCTGGACTCAATCTTGACTTCATTAGCAGACCTTCTCATTTGAAGGTGTCCTTCATGATTTCTCAGAGCCCAAGTGGGTGGAGAAGGCCTTTGCTCTAATTTGATTGGGTTTGCTCAGTACAGCCCTTTCCCCTAGAAAGACACTGCTTTTTCTCCAGAAATCTTTTCTGGCAGCTGACTGCCCCTTTCCAGACCTTTCTCCTGCGCGGGGAGGGTCGGGGTGGGAAGGAGATGAGTGCATGCGGATGTGGTGAAGCCTCAGCCCAAGTCCAGAACCTCCCACCGCCGCTGCAAGAAGGAATCAGCCAACGGGCAACTCCCGCACCCCAGGGCGCTGTCCTCTGAGCTGACTGCAGGCTGCAAGCTGCGTGCGCGCCAGGAGCCCCGAGCCCCGCACCCCGAGCACGGTGCTGAGAGCCCCGAGCCCCGCACCCCGAGCACGGTGCTGAGAGCCCCGAGCCCCGCACCCCGAGCACGGTGCTGAGAGCCCCGAGCCCCGCGCCCACAGCCCAGCGTCCCGCACCCAGAGCCACGCGCCCCGCGCCCACAGCCCCGCCGCCCCGCAGCCTCTCACCTTCGTCATGTCTGCGGTGGCGAGACCCCGGCCCCACAGCCGCCTCACTCCCAGACCTCGGGCGACGGCTAGCCCGGCGGCCGGAAGAGGCAGCATATACATGGTGTCACGGCCCGGCGCCGCCCTCCTGCGAGCACGTGGCACTGGGAGAGCGCGCGCCTGGGGGCGGGACGTCCGGGGTCGCGGGGGCGCCTGCGGAGCCGGACAGGTGCGCGGGTCGGGGGCGCGCCTGGGGGCGGGAAGGGGTCAGGGGCGAGGCGCGCCTGGGACGGGGGATTGGGGTCGGGGTCGGGGGCGGAGTC
>PVHP010025943.1:9590-25191 GCA_004024765.1 Zapus hudsonius | reverse complement strand
ATGCCTCATGTTTTGCATTGTGAATGTTCTGTGCCATTATGGGTTTATTTTTGGTATTATGGCTCAGTTGAAAGCTGTGGGGACTTAAGAGTTGAGCTGAACACATTGTATTTACATTATGTATGATTATTAGTTTGTGGGGGCCAGGGGCGGACTGTCATGGTTTGATCCAGGTGTCCCCCACAAACAAATGAATGTATTCTGGTTAATTGATACTCAGCTGATGGCAATTTGGATTTTACAACATCGATGGAGCTATGTTGTTGGGGGCGGGCTTATGGGGTTATAAGCCAGCGTCCCCTTGCCAGAGTTTGGCACACCTTCCTGCCGCTATTTCCAGTGCTGTGGTGGAGGTGATGTCCACCCCTCTGCTCATGCCATCATTTTCCCTGCCATGATGGAGTCTCCCCTCGAGTCCGTAAGCCAAATAAACCCATTCCTCCACAAGCCACTTTTCTTTGGGTTCTTTCTGTGCAGCAACTAGAAAGCTGACCGCAACATACACAGTCTATATAATCATGGAAGATGAAATTTAGTTCCCTAATTTCTATTAGCTTATGTAGTTTGTATGTAGTTTGAAAGCTATATTTCAGAATTATTAATGTTCTTCTACCCAGACAGTAATTTCTTGATTTTAGCTAATTTTTTAATATATTTTTTTATTTGCAAGCACACAAACACACACACACACACACACACACAGAGAGAGAGAGAGAGAGAGAGAGAGAGAGAGAGAGAGAGAAAGAGAGAGGTATATCAGTGCCTCCAGCTACTGCAACAAACTCCAGACACATGAGCTACCTTGTGCATCTTAGTAAGTAAATCTTAATGGTTCAATTTGGGGAGAGAATAGCATGCTTCTTATGTGTGAGGTATTTATGTACCTTACATATAGTATGCTGTTGATTCATTCTATGAGTAGAGTAAGATAAACATATTTATGAGAAAATATGTGTGTGTCATGTGTGTAAAACTTGTCCCAGCATGCATAGTTATAACTGCTCCTATCTTAAATTCCAGCCTCATTTGAATGACTTGAATTTCGGATCCTCCCTTGTTCTGTTATATGATCAGTGGTTCCCAGAGTGTGGGCTTCATGCATGTGGATGTGGCTGGCATCTCAGTCACGTGAATCCAGTTAGAAAGGAGAATGCGTAGTCTGCAGCTCAGACCAACTGAATGGCAAGTTCTAGGAGTGTCCTCAGAAGTCCTTTCTTTCCATGTGTCCAGAGGACTGTTGCTAAGTGAATCCTGGAACCATTGTGGTGGCTGACAGTGTAGGGTAGGATAGTCATGGTTAGGCACTGTATTACTAAAGGAATGAAGATGCCTGAGGGTTGTAGAACAAATCTCAGCACCAACACTAATAATTCTAGGAGGTTTACTTAGCCTGGATCCAGATCTGCTTCAGTTTTCTTGGGTTTAATTACACCTCATCCTTCTATCTAGGAGATTATGAAATGATAATAAGAGATTTGAGGCTGAGGGTAGTGGAAGCTTTGCCAGCCTCATTTCTGTTTGGCTCAGCACTATTTCTTTTTAATTTTTAAAATAATTTTAAACTTTACAGTTTAACCTACTGCATATTGTTCAAATTCCCATCTGGCTATACTCTTATATCCCCTGCACTACCCCCATTCCACTGAGGGCCATACTCAGTGAGGTTGTTGGTATTCACTGTGGGTTTATGAATGTTCTAGTCAGACTCAGTGGACATAGTGCCCCAGGACATTCCTTCCCACCCTGTGGATCTTACAGTTTTTCTGCCCCCTCATTTGCAATGTTCCCTGAGCCTTGGTGGGTATGTTGTAAGTCTCCTTGAGTGTTGACAACTCTGCATGCTCTTTTTCTGCTTTGATGAGTTTTGAGTCTCCTCAACATCTACCATCATCATCTCCCTGGGGGAGGTTGTCAGGCTAGCAGTGAAAGCAACACTCATGTTTGAAGTGCCACTTTCTCTGTAGTGTTTCCTAGGCCCTGACAAATGTAATAAAAATGCCTAGCATTTTGTTCTAGGCAGTCAGCCATCTTTTCTTGTCATACAGATGGGTCTTGGGTCTCCCTGGTATTTTCTGCCATATGTAAAAAGAAGATTAACCAACCAAGAGGCAGAACAATGGATCAAAGGGGATAATCATAGTTCTTTCAAAGACTTTATTATGGGCATACTCACTCTTCCTAGAGAGCAGTGGGTGCTTCTTTCTAGAGTCTTCTCACCCTCTTATCCCTGGGATTCTGACTTGGTTCTCAGTGCCAGGTATGAATTCTCTCTCACTGACATTTACTATTTTCTTTGCATTTATTTTATATTCCCCCCCTTGGTTTTCCAGATCTCCTAGTATATCATGGTCATGCAAATTCAGGTTTTGTGTTGCTGAAGCAAGACAATGATGTGTGTGCAAGGATGTGGGGCATGTGTTAGGCCATTGCTGCCTCAAAGCCAAGTGCACCAGGAATCCGTTCCAGTTTAGGACTGAGCACAAGGTTAAGGAAAATAGTGAGAAGTTTACTGCTTAGCTCAGCTAGTGCTTAGGCAGTCCTTGTACTGATAAAAATCCTAGTAACCTTTGAGAGTGCTGTCAACTTCAGAGGTAAGAAAGTGACACTTGACTTGATGCCCTCTGCATTTCCTTGAACAATATATTTTGGATCAGTAGGAAAATTGTTACAGAGGCTAATCCCCGAGCTTCATGGGATTTCCATGTTGCTCTTATAGATTTCCTGCCAGATGGAAACAAGTGAAGAAAGTTCTTCATTTCCTTTTTCACTTTAGTTTGTGAAAATAATAGGAGCAATACTACCTGAGCCCACCTGTATGGATTAGATGCAACTTTTGAAATATTAAATTTGGAACAGCATTTTCACAACGGATAACACTAAATAATTGGGACCTCTTCTTTCTAGCATCATATGTTAATATCACAATAAATAATGGGTTATGGTGCACTATGGCACAAGTTACTGATGACATTTGTTTGCTAGTCTCATAATTTGAGTTTTCCTCAGGAATGACATCTTGACTTTATTTGCAGGTCCTTGGTCAAGGGGAAGAATGGAGAGGTGGTGATGGGATCA
This sequence comes from Zapus hudsonius, assembly GCA_004024765.1. Lineage (NCBI taxonomy): Eukaryota > Metazoa > Chordata > Mammalia > Rodentia > Dipodidae > Zapus > Zapus hudsonius. The sequence continues at coordinate 22,116 of PVHP010025943.1, read as the reverse complement.
ATAGTATTGGAGGGGGCCAGAAAGTGAGGTTAATGAAAGAAGTCATGGAACATTATGCCAACCAAGAAGATCTAATTATCTTATTTACTGAATGGTAAGCAAAGTACTCTGTGGGATTTTTAGTCTATATTAAAGTTATTTTTAAAAGGTTGAAATTTATATTGGTTGGTTATGTGTTTCATTATTTACAAAGAATTATTATTGTAAAATGTAGACTATTCTGATGGCTGTTACTTGGATTTCACATCTTGAACTTGACACATGTACACTTGGATATTGGCTGTGAGGCAGAACATACTTGTAAAAAAAACCACATAAGAGACAATACTGACTTTTAGTTTCCCAGGCCTCTAAAGTTTAGGGAAATCTGCTTTTTTGTACTCTTACCTTCTCATCCCTAGAGTGTTTTCAATCCTCTGGTATTTTAAGAAGTTGGCAATGTTGTTTCTATTGAGAAGAAAAGGGGGCACTGTGTGATACCTAAAGACTGTGTGTGGTTGGGCTTATCTGTTTGGATTGTGTTTAAGACCAAACTTGGCGGAAGAGTTGTTTTAGGAGTAGAGTTTTAGTGATATGCTGCAAACAAAACCAGACAAGCTAGTGTGGAAGAATGCCTTACACACACACACACACACACACACACACACACACACACACACACACACGCACGCAGAGAGAGAGAGAAAACACAAGACAAACATGTTGGATGTGGGCATAATCTCTTTAAAAATCTAACTTGAGTAACTGTTTTATTCCATTACTCTTCTAATTGGTTTTGGAGATATTTTTTCTACTTTTGTTGTTATTGCTATGGAATTAACATTTGTATGCATTATTCTAAAGATGACCAGCTCCTATCTTAGGGTTACTTTATGAACTTCTCTTGATTCAGGGTGCATAGCCAACATGTCTGCCTTCTATTGTCTTACAGTGTTTATACAGAAGACAGAGAAGATTTTCTGAAAGCAAAGCTTTTCAATATAATGCCTGGAATCTTAACTGGTGAGGCAGATTTATTCAGTGGCTGCCTCCTCCCTGGCCATGGTGATGGTTTTAGTGTGCAGACACAAAGAACCTAGTCATTAGTAATAGACAACAGTTCATTATAATAGTAGGAAAGAAGCCAAAAGACATCATGCTTTCTTTTTCTGCACTGTTCCGTTTTGTCTTTTTTGCAGAAAGATCAAAATGTTTAGCTGTCACTTTAACATAGTACACTGTCTTCCAGTTCATCTAGATCAGTGAATGTGTTTATAAATTAAGTAGCAAAGGAGAAGCGTTTCATTGTTCACATTGTTAGTATTTGCTGGCTCGAGAGAGCACCACAGTGGGCAGCTGGAATGAGGAAGAAGCCAACAGTCTGTGCAGAAGGGTGCTCCATGTCTCCAGGTGTTCTCATGTGTGAACAGTCTGACTGTCGTGTGTGTATGTTCCCAAACCAGATGTCTACTTGGAATTTACTCTTCTTAGTGAACATGGATTCAGTATCTGTTATGTGCAAGATAAGTTCCTATTTACCATGGCTGGGAGAGAAATCCTCCCCTAGGAATACATTTTTCTCTAATTAGCCTTATAATGTTGTGACTGACATACAGTACAGACATCACAAAAATGTAAGCAACTTAAAATAAGGTTTCTTATTTCCTTAAATCAGTGTACACTTTATTGTATAAAATATTGAACAGATTTGCATGCTCTGATGTTTCAGAGATAAGCTTAACTGTCATTTTAAAACTATAAGAAAAATTTCATTTAAGTCCTCCTGTGATTTTACAAATTAAGAAATTGACAGGGAAACAAGTACTGATGATGGTGCACAGCTAGCTGGCTTTGGGAGCATCATCTCCCTGGCTGGCTGCACTCCATGTGAGTTGCGGACCTTGCACCTGGGCCCCTTTGAGGATGATAGGAGGCAGTGACCTTCCATCGAGGTAGGTTGTCATGGCCAGCCTCACTGGTTCATATTCTGCATGTGAATTGCACGCCATTCAAAGGAATTGTTATTTTTGGTTTTTAAATAGTAACCACTTGAACCAGCTAACTCCCTTTTCCTCCCTCCAAAATTCCTGAATTTTATGAAATCCTCTTCCATTATGATTCAGGTTGCCTAGCTTGCAGATTCACCTGAGTGAATATTTTAGCATTTTATCCTCATTTATATGTTTGTATACATGTATGTACACATGTGTGCATGTGTTTGTCAGTGTTAGTGAGGGCTTGCACACATGTGGAGAGCAGAGACAATGTTTGGGTTTGTTCTCACTTTTCCATCTCAATAGAGGCAACGTTTCTCTGGTTCTCACTCTGCTATTGATTTTGTTTGTTTGTTTGTTTTTTTCTGTGTTCACTGAGAGCTTCCAGGAAATTCTCCTGTCTCTTGTCTTCCATCTTCCCGTCTCCCCATTACAATGCTGGGATTACAGAAGCCCACCACAACTTCTGGCTTTTACATAGGGTCTGAGTATTGAATTCAGGTACAAGGGTTGTTATTCAGCCTACCAGAGTGATGTTATCACTAAATATATGGACAAGTAAGTGAGTGGAAGATGAGAGAGAGGAAAAAAAACCAGAATTATCAGGTGAGGTGCTACTTCTGTGTATTAGTTGCATTAGGTTTTATCTCTATCTTTATATGAACACTACATGCTAACAGTACACGTGATTATAATTTTCTGTTTATCTTCATGCACATGGTAAGGAGTAATGGATGACAGGGTTAGTGAAGACTTCTGTTGCTTTCTCTCCTGGTCCTTGTTGAGACATAGCAGGATTCCGTCATACTTGATTCACTCATCTGTTTAACTTTACTGAGGACCTTAAATCCACAGCCTTAGATGCTATATATGTGATAAAGATAGGAATGCAGTTTATTGAAGGTGAGCAAGCAGTGCAAGCCAGGCTTTTAAGCAAGAATAGGAAATAAGATGTCTCGTGAATGGGGAGAGGGAGAGGGCTATGAGTTAAGATGTGGGAAATGGCTCAGTGGTTAAGTACGCTTCCTGCACAAGCATGAGGATCTGATGGGGCCAGAGATCCCCCTAGTTCAAATCTCCAGAACCCATATTAAAGAGGTGGGTATGGCCACAGGCACCTGTCACCTAGTCGCTCAGGGGAGAAAAGACACATGAATCTTCAGAGCTCCTGAGAAAATCATGAAGTGTGGGGTCAGGAAGAGACTCAACTCAAACAAGAGTGGACTGAAGGGCAATGGAGCAGGACACCAGATGTTTCACTCCCACTCCCTGCTCTCGTCACTGTGGGCAAGTAGCAATTTACTGCAGGCAAGCAGCTGAGGTGCCATAGGGCAAACACACACGTGAATGCAACACACACCTGCTACAGGGACACATACATGTGTAGGCAACACACACACGTGAGTATAACATACACATGCTGCAGGGGCATGTACACACACATGTGCACATGCAAGCAAAAAAATAGCATCTTAAAAGAGGAATCAATTGTATCAGTTAGAGAAAGGTTTTTAGAGGGGTTGTTACTGGAAAGGGGCCTTGAAGGTGTTGTGAATCTAGTTGAAAAATATGTGCTGAGCACAGGCTCCTTTAGAAGAAAATGCATGACTGCATATGAAAGAATTCAGTTTGGATTTAGAATAGAGAGCCTGATTCATTCACGTTTTATTCTGTAGTCCAGGGATCTATTGCCTATTTTAGTCCAAGGATTTTTTTAGAACTCGGCTATGTTCATTTTCTCATCTACTATCTGTGGCTCCTTTTGTATTAGGTGATAGTGACTGCATAGCCCACAGAGCCCAAACTGTCTTCTGTAAAGGCCAGTGTAAATATTTGTTGATGCCTACATCAGGCCAGCTGGAGACCTCTGATGGAGTCTAGGGACTCACACTTTCAGGGAGTTTTTGTTTTGTAGTCCAAGTAGTGTGTGGTGGTGGACGTTTGGTGTGGAGGGTTTTCAAATCACTCTGGGCCATTATCTTCCAGAAAGAGAGAGGATTTGAATCTACCTTGGTAGATGGGATCGATAAGGTATAGCAAAAGCCCATGAAGAGTTGTTGTGAGATGGAGGAATAGAGGCTGAATGAGAGGTTTCCAGTCTGGGTGACTGGTTGATGGAACACAGAAGGGCAAACACTTGTAAAAGTTTCAATGACCTGTTGGAGATGAACTGTGACATATCTGCACAGAATATTATGATTTTTGCAGGACTTAAGAATATTTACCATAGTTAAATGTGGAAAATTTTATTTTATTCATCATATTTAAGTGGACTGACATCCCATGAGAATTATTTTTATGATCTTTGTGCATTTCTTTAAATATTTTTTGAGTTTTTGTGGCTCAAATAATTTTAAGTATAAAAACGTCTTTCCTTTTGAGAAGTTTTAAATAGGTTCAAAGAACTTTTCTGAGGAGCCCTCCCCCCTTTATGAATAACACCTCTGCTAGTGAAATGGAAGAACTTTGAGCAGCCTTACTGTTTTAGCTAGGTGTAGTCTGTTTCTTTAATTCAGTATTATAGAGTTTGAGGCAGGAGGATCACAAGTTTAGGGCTAGCCTTGGCTATATAGAATGTTTTTTGCCATCCTGAACTGCATGAGACCCTGTTAAAAATAAAAGCTTGCAAACAAAACAAACCAAAACATTGTATACTTTTATTCAAAATCAGATTTGTAACTTCAGTTTTGTGAAAACAATCTCTTCTCTTCCCTTACAGTCATTGCATTTTAATAGTAATGCCTGCTTATAAAATTATCAAAATAGACATTACCATAACTCCTTCTTTACAATCTGTTGATTTTTTACTAGTCCGAGACATGCCATGTATGCCTTGTATGTGCTGTATCTTGTATTAGAGATGGTGTTCATTCACTTTCCAAAGTTGCATTTAAAACTTTTTTGTTTCTGTGCTTGGATCAACCCTAGGGTTTATTTACCACCACTGGCCTACATTTATAACTTTGAGAATATGATGCCACCTATAAAATTTCTTGATAATTTTAGGCTGACAATCATAGGGCTCTGAAGCTATACTTTCTCCTAGTCCCAGAAAGTGAGGTGGGTTCGTCCGTAGCTCACAACAGTATCTGTCTCATAGGGTTTAGTTATGTGCCTCATCCTTCATGGCCCAGTGACCCCCCCAATCTGTATATTAAAGCAGTATTGTTAACAACTAGCAATTTGGAGGAAAATACTCAGGTTAAAAATAGGATTGAGAGGCTGGAGATACTGCTTAGTGGTTAAGGTTTTGTGGGTTAAGGCCAATAAGATCTAATGACCCCAGTTTGATTCTTCAGTTCCCATGTAAAACCAGATGCACAAAATGATGCATGCATCTGAAGTTCGTTAGAAGTGGCTGGTGGCCCTGGCACACCCATTCTCTCTCTGTCTTTCTCCCTGTCTGTCTCATTCAATTAATTTAAAAACTAGGATTGAGTCTGAGGACTCTCAGTAGGTAAAGTGCTTACTAGGCAAGCATGAGGACCTGAGTTCAGATCTTAAGCACTCGTTAAAATGCCAGGTGTGGTCGAGCACATCTGTAATCCTAGCTAGCACTGGGGAGGAGGGGACTGGAGGCTCCATGGGCTTCACTTGGGGAGCTCTAGGTTCTGTGAGAGACCTGCCTCAGAAAATAACCTGTCCCCTGCTCTTGCCTCTCTATTCATATGCACACACATGTGGCCACAGTAGCCTATGAATATGTATACCCACATGGACACATACAACACACATACAAATTCAACAAAAGATAGAATTGAGGAAACCAAATAGAAATCTTTTATGCTTCATAAAGCTAATTCTGTATTTTTTTTACATGTGGTGTGTGTGTGTGTGTGCATTGTTTGTATGTGTGTGGGCACATGTGTATGTGAGTGCCTATGCAAGCATATGTTTGTGCATGTTCTATGTGTAGGCACATGTGTATATGAGTTCCGGTGCATGGATGCATGTTTCATATGTGTGTTTGTGCACAAGTATGTGGGTGCCCATGCATGTGTGTAAGTGTGTGTGTGTGCATGACTGTATGTGTGTGGACACATGAGTGCTTATGTCTGTGCATGTTCCTATGGTTAGGTGCACACATATGTGAATGTCCATGCATGTGCAGACACCAGTGTCCTCCTCCATTGCGCTCTTCCTGTGTAACTGAGGCTGGGCCTCTCCCTTGATTTCAGTGCTTGTTGATTAAGTTAGTCTAGCAAGCCAGCTCGCACAAGGGGTCTCTTGTTATTGCCTCCAGAGTGCTGGTATTCCAGGTGGGCCTCCATGCTGGTCTGACATTTACATGGATGCTAGGCTGCCACACTCTGGTCCTTAATGCTTACACAATAAAGTATTTTATCTACTGAACCATCTCTCTAGGCTCCAGTTGTTCTTACTGTTTCAAAATTTTAGTTTGAGATTTCAGTCAGAATAATTTTAATGAGATTTCAAACTTATTTTATTTTTATTTTTATTGTCCATAATGAGTTACAATATTTAGTGGGCAAACAATGAGCTGTTATCCCCAATTCCCCACTGCCCTCCCCTCCCCCCTCCACTGGATAACCTCCTCCATGGGTCGTCTGGATCAGTCCTTGTGACAGTGGACCATGGATAGCCTAGTATTCAGCCAGGTTCTCCTGGCCATGCCTCTGGATAGTCTCCCCCACCACGGCTCTCACAATCTTTCTGCCCCCTCTTCTGCTCAGTTCCCTGAGTCGTGGTGGATGAGTATTAAGGTTGTTTTAAGGTTGTGAGCTTAGGTGTCTTTGTGTCGAAAATCATTGGTTCTGTCTCACTGGCTTATCCTGTGTTGTTCATCCCGTCATTCTCTGTGGGGTTCCATTTGGATCCTCCCCGTATGACTATGGTGGCTCCTCTCTTGCCAGAATCTCAGGTATCGGCCTATGGTTGGTTGGTAGGGTTAGATGTGCCCCAGCTCTCTCGCTGCATCCTGAAAAATACAAGCACAATCTCCATTGGAGAGTGAGATCATTGTAGGTTAACAAATATACACAATTCTGGATTATATCTCAGTAAGTAAAGTGCTTGCAAAGCACTGAGATCAGGCACCAGAACCCACATTAAAAAGGCCAGGTTTGCTATCATGTGCCTATACACCAGAACTGAGGAGGTGGTGATAGGTGGATGTACACATGTAATAAAAATATATGCACATTAAATTCTTTAAAAATTTTAGTAGCGTATATCAGTTATTCATAATAATGGATTCCATTACAACTTTCTCATACATTTATATCAGTTATTTTGATCATTTTCCCAACTGTCCTCTGTCACCGTCCACTTGTTGGTTGCTTTCTTCCCCATCAGTCCCTTTCCTCATTCCTCTCTCTCTTCTCTTTTTCTGTCTGTTTTTGTGATCTGGTAAACTTAGGTAGAGTTGCATGGGGTGAGGGGATTCCCATAGGAAGTTAGACAAATGTATACTTTCTAAGCTCCCAGAGAAGGAGGGCTTAGAAGAGAATCATCTCTGCTGTTTCCTCCCCCCAGTCCCTCCTGAAGCTGATTGCACAGTTTACAGACTCCACACAGCTACAAAGGGCCAGCCATTGCTAATCTTTAATCTTTCTTAGGCACTTTTGTAGATAAGGAAACTAAGACAGAAAGAGATTAGGTAGCTTGTGCAAGGTCACTCTGATATCCAACAGTGGGGACTGACATTAGACTATCATTCTCAGAATATTCTGGGGGAGACTTTTTGATGATGCGCTGAGGAATATTAAATGTTTCTTTCCTACTGATTCTGGAAGGAAAAAAAATACACCCATACCAATATGAGTGTATGTGTGTCTCTCTGTATCCACTATTTGGATATATGTGAAGAGACATTTGAATTTTGAAGTGCTATATTTCATAACAGAAATAAAAGAAACCATGAAGTGTAGATCATCTAGAACAGTTTCAAATAAAATTATCTAATTCTGTAATTCCAACATTATTTTCATTTATCATTAAAAGACTTTTAAGCTGGGCCTGGTGCTATGTGTGTGTCTGTAATCTCAGCACTCAAGGAGGTGAAGGCAGGAAGATCTCAAGTTTAAGGTCAGTCTGGGCTAGATAGAGCCATCTCAGAAAAAATAAATACTAACACTTTTAAATCAAATTTACAGATTTAGTTGCTTACTCTCAATGTTGAAATCAATTTAAAGAGTCAGAATTGGACTATATCATGTGATACATCATATTTTACCCTTGTAAATTCTGATCCTCCATGAAGAGGAAAGACAGCAAAGCAATCACTAGCAATTTTCTCTTTTGTGCCAAGACTCAGTAGCGGTTCTGTACACTAGTTTCATTCACATTCTGTTAGACAGAGTTAGTCATGTGACCACATAGATTTTCACAGTCTTTATAAGCAAGATGGGCACATGTCCATTCTCACTGGGGGATTCCATGATTAAAATAATTGTGTGTGAAGGGTGGGTCATATCAGCACCACACTTAAATGGGGGAGAATGCATAAAATGTAGCATTGTTGCTAAAGTAATCTGTAAAATCTTGTTGTTTTGCCAGAAAAGAGATAAGCAATAGTGTGTTTCATTTGATCAAAGAGTTCATATATAGTTAGTTATAAATGCCTAAGTATTACCTGGTCCATTACTGCTATCTTACACAGTGGATTTCGCTGAGATGCAATTGAGGCCAGAGGCCAGTAGAGAGACTATTGGTGTCCTGGGCAGGCCATAGGAGTGCATCCAGAAGGCTGGCAGGAGCATTAGTGGTTTTTTATTTATTGTTATTTATTTTTTTCTTGTTTGCACCTAGGATGAGTCATAGAAATGTATCTTTCAGGTACACTGAGTTTAAAAGTTTCAGAAGAATTTGAGGTTATAACAAGCAGAGAGAACTTTCTGTAGAGAAACATTTTAGATAATGGTTTTTACATTTACCTTTCTTCTAAGTTACCTGTTTCTGTCATTTAACACTGTGGAATAAGTTCAGAAAAATCAGTCAAACTGTAGAAATGCAATTACATTGTTAATTTTTACTTTTGTTTCAGTCTTGCTGAATTTTAAAAATATTTCATATTATATAATTTGATTATTTAATGTCTTGATCACTATGTGAAATATGTTGATCAAAATACTCCATTCTTAGATCTGATTGGATTTGGAACAAATTTAATTGAAATTTTAGAAAGTTGTGATGGTAACCTTTTAGTGATTCTGCCTGGCATTTATGTGACAATTAACTGAATTGCAACAATTTCATACTTAATCTAGATTTTTATACATGATCAAAAAATAACAGCATCACTCTGAACAAGATCTTTTATTTGTCCTTCACTTGCTAATGTGTATGTAGCAAAACTAAAATCGACAATAATTCATATAATTTGAATCTTGAGTGAGTTTTATGATGTTCCCTGTATCAGATGGCTTGATCCTGTATTAGATTCTAAATTCATTTTATTTGGGGTGGGGGCTTTCTCTTGGTTTTCGTGGCTAAATTCTCAGCTATGTATAAACTTGTTTTCTCCTGCATGGAACAGCTTTGATGTCATATTTGCTGGTGGTCCAGAAGAAGTTCTTAAAAAGTTCCAAAAAGCGAACCACAAAGTTGTCTTTGCAGCAGATGGAATTCTGTGGCCAGATAAACGACTGTCAGACAAGTACCCAGTTGTACACATTGGGAAACGCTACCTGAATTCAGGAGGTAGGTGCCATCCAGGAGAACAAAAGCATACTGTGTTATAAATTTAATAATGCAAGTTGTGTTATGTTATAAATACTGAGGAATCCAACTGTAGACAAGAAGAGTTAAATACCATCTTATTACTCCTGTTGAACATTCTAACATTCCAGTGCTAAGATCATATATAAACAGCATTTCCCATGTCATATGCCAGGCGATGTGGATGCAAGTGTTATACTTTCCATGTTATAAGGTACAGTCATTACAGGTTCATTGCATCTTAGTGGTATAGAAGATTATGTTTGGTAACATTGCTTACTTGGGCAAAGATTGTTTTAAACCTATACTCACATCATTAAAATAAATTCAATTTCTTTTTGAAATATATTGGATTAATGAAATGTTTTGCTCTTAATAGAATTTTATATCTCGAGTGTCTGAGTGTACTAAAGTGTGTGTTCTACATGTCAACTATCATAGGCTAAAGAGCAAATGACCAGACACTGTCTTTTTTAAATAAACTAAATTTGACATTGGAAATATTATGACTTCAAACATGTTTCCCTTAACTGATACGAATGTAAACACAGACCGAAGACACAATCAAATAAGAGGAAGGACAGGCTAGAGAAACAAGTTGGGTTCAGTTTGCAAGTCCCACTGGGAATATGGATTATGGTATGGTCTAAATATTCATATATATATGCATATATATTCTGTAGCAGATACTATTCAGACAGTTAAGGAAATGCTATGTGAGTTTCCACACTGTGCTTAGTCATTTACAGTGATGAAACCTTTAGCAAGCAACTGAACTTCTCCATGATGCCTCAAGTTTAGTAGTTTTCCTCTATAGTTTATTGCAGCAACCTGACTCATACTCTGCCTTGGGACTTTGTTAGTCTGTAAGGTACTGAATTTCTGGGGCGTTCCCTTTTCTCCATCTCAACACAACTATTGTTTGTAGCTTTGGGACCTTTTGTCTGTTTGGTTTCTTCTCAGTCTCTCTACTACCTATGAATTTTGCCTCTGAAATCAAGTCCTAATCTAGGACTGCTCATGTAGCCTCACTGTTCCACTGCTGTCCCTCCCCCTCCTTGGTGATCTTTGCCTCTTGCATTTCCACCTGTGGCCTGTCAGCACCTTCACTGTGGTGATTGGTGACCATACAGTGCGCTGTCACTGCTCTGCTTGGGCCCTAAAATTGTGCCGCTTTCCTGTCTCAGCCTCTCTATCCAGCCCTCAGTCACAATACATGGCTAATCTCACTATTTATCCCTTGTCCTATGTAGTTTAACACCCAGTTTTTAAATTAAATGATTTTAGCTTTTGAACTCTGGATTGGTTTTATCTTTTAACTGTTAGTTTTTCCTGGAAAATAGTGTGCACATCACATCTGGTTTTAGAAACTCATCCAGACAGTGATGGATCCACTCAGGATGATGCATATTATAGCAGTTCACGGTGCTGTGGAAATGCCAGGTAGCAGCAGGTACATGCTGCTCTTGTCAGCTGGTTTAATGAAGAGCGGCATTTATACATGGAAAAGTGGACACACAATATTTCCAAAGCATCAGTCTCTTACCTTCATAACATTCTAAACATAAATATGTCAATGAAAGCTTCTTTTATTTATGGATGAAATTTTGGCATTTAGGGATATGAGTTCTGATTTATTTTAAACATTTGCTTTAAAATATTTCGATAGAAATATGTTAACTATATGCTATGGAAGTCCTTGTAATTCGATGTCATTTATGTTTGAGGATGCTTGGATATAGGAAAAGGGTCAGGAAGCAATTAGTGAAATGCAGTCATATAAAGCATTGGAGAATGCTGTATCACTACTTTCTTCATCATCAACATATACTCATAGGGATTAAAAATTATTTTTTTGGCTCTTGGATTTTTTTTAAAGCATATTTATTTATTTGAAAGCAGAGGGATACAGAGAGAAGAGAGACAGACAGACAGACAGAATAAGAATGGGCACACCAGGGCCTCCAGCCACTGCAAACAAACTCCAGATGCTTGTGCCACTTTGTGCATCTGGCTTTATGTGGTACTGGGGAATCAAACTTAGGGCATTAAGCTTTGCAGGCAAGTGCCTTAACTGCTGAGCCATCTCTCTAGCCCTTAGATTGTTTTTTTGATTGGACAAGAATAAAAACCGAGCAACAAGTGATTGTTTCTGTCATGTTTTCTTGTCATCATATTTTCTCTCGGGAACCTTAGCACTCCTGAACCTGTTTCATTTTATGCTTATATTCCTTTGAGGATTTTTCATGGAGAGGGTAAATCATGAAGCTTCCTTTCAGTCCTGGCATGTAGTGAGTATTGTGTGTCACAGAGCATTTCTGGAATTGGGGGAGATTCAAATGGAAAATGATCCGGTAGCCTGTCTTTTATAGACTCTGCTGCTGGCAGAATCCATGCTTGTGCTCAAGGCCAAGAGAGACACTCCAATTTTAGACTTCCTTTTCCAGACAATGACATATAAAACCTAGCCAGGAAATGGCTTAACAGTCACAATAATGCCAGGCTCCAGTAATGGAAAAATTCCCCAAATGTTCTAGATGTCACATTTCTTTAGGATTTTTGTAGTCAGTAAGAAACCCTGCATTCCTGTGACTGTGTTAGCTTCTCTGGCACAGACATTAAAACCCTGGTAGAAGAGACTGTCTTTTTGCAGAAACCTTGGCTCCTTTGTCAGGGGTCCAAGGGGAGTGATTTAGAAGGACAGAAGGAAAGTTCTTATTCTACTCCTTTCCTATGAATCCTTCCCTTGGAAACCTTGGAAGAATTACTTCTTTCTTTATGTCAGTTGATTCTGGGGATGTATTCACTTAAACGTTTTTTTTTTTTTTTTTTTTTTTTTTTTTTTTTTTTTTTTTTTTTTTTTTTTTTTTTTT
>PVHP010025942.1:15000-25083 GCA_004024765.1 Zapus hudsonius | reverse complement strand
TGTGTTTCCAACTCGAGAATCTGAAATCTATAAATTCTAGATGTCAAAGCCAACCTTTCCCTTGTTTCTGCCCATCACTGTCCCTGTATTGATCTGTCCGCACTCACCTCTTCACTATCTGACAGATTTTTGTCTTGATCCTGTTTGTCTAATTGCTTATTTTCAGCTTCATGCTGCCTCATTGCCACACACGCGCGCATGTGCACACACACACACACACACACACACACACACACACACACACACACACACACACGGCAGGTCCTTGAAGTAGGAGCCCTCATCTAGAGTGAAAACAGGCCTATAATCCTCACGCTAAGTGCAAGAATAGCCTGCTGTCACTCAGATCACCTGGTGGCTTTGGGGCAGGTACTGCTGAGTGCTGACTACACACAGATGAGCCAGGCATGGAGAATGTTCTCAATACTGACCATGACCCTGGAGAAAAACATGTAGGATATCATGGAGGATCCACATGGAACCCCGCAGAGAAGGACGGGATGAACGAGGGACCCACAGCCACAGCCATTCAATCAACTCAGGATAAGCCAGTGAGACAGAAACCAACGATTTTCGACACAAAGACCCCTAAACTCACAACATTAAAGCAGCCTTAATACTCACCCACCACGACTCAGGGAACTGAGCGGAAGAGGGGGCAGAAAGACTGTGACAGCCGTGGTGGGGGAGAATTTCAGAGGCATGGCACCCCCTCAGTAACAACACACTTGGGTCAGGAGAACCCGGCTGAAGACTGGGCTATCCATGGACCCCTACCACAAAGACTGATCCAGATGACCCACGGAGGAGGATATCCAGCTGACTGGGGATGGGGAAGGGGGCAATGGGGAATTGGGGATAACAACTCATTGTTGGCCCACTAAACAATGTAACTCATTATGGACAATAAAAAAATAAAATAAAATAAAATAAACCTAAAAACAATTCCAGGTTCATGGTGGTGGTGGTTTACATCAGATGTCCCCCATAAACTCATGTTTGTCCCCAGGTGATGGAAACTTTGGAGGTGGAGACTTGTTGGAGGAGGTGTGCTGTTTGGGGGAGCTTAGGGGTGTTATGGCCGACTCTCCTCTGGTAGAGCTTGGTTCACCCTCCTCCTGCTGTGACAGAGGCCATCATGCCAGGCTTTCATGCCATCATGAAGCTTCCCCTCAAGACTGTAAACCAAAATACTTTCCTCTCATTGGCTGGGTGGTTTGTCCCGGCATCAAGAAGGTAACTACAACACTGATCTTAGATTTCTAAGAGTTTGGTGCTTGAAAGGCTTCCAGCAACAGCAGGCCAGAGGGAGGTGAGGAATGACCTGGCCCTGGTTCCTTTAGAAACATCTTTCTAATGTGAAGAAGGTAGTCACAACATCTTACTCTAGAACCATCTCTGGAAGCCAGGCATGGTGGTACCCACCTGTGATCCCAGCACTTTGGAGGCAGAAAGGTGGGAGGATTTCTTTAGGTCCTGGGCCAGCCTGATCTATACAGCAGTTTTCAGGCCAGCCAGGGCTACATAGGAAGATCCCATCTCAAAATAACAACAATAAAAAGAATATCTTCTACGAGTAGAGGCCCCCATTTCCATCTGAACACCTGATTTCCTTCCTATGGTGGTTTTGCTAAATTAAAACCAATTGAGTTTACTTTGTCAGCCAAAGTACTATGAGGGTTGACCCTAAAGGTCAACTTGATTAGACTTAAAAAAGCCTATAGGGGATTAGTAAACTATACTTCCCTGTGTGTCTGTGGGGGATTTTCTAGAGCTGATTAGCTCCTGAGAGCTGTGAGACCCTTCCTGTCCCTCCTGATAGTCTCTCTCCTCGTCTCTTCAAGGTCAGTAAACATAAGCATCTCTTCCATCATTTCAGACTGTCCTGGACTCACAGCTCCTTTTAAACAGCATCTAAGTGAACAATACCTCTACTTCCTTCTTCCCAGCTTATTTAGTGACCTGCTGGAATCCAGCCTTCCCATCTATTGCTCAATGATTCCCCACCCTCCCAGGTTCGAGCCGTGGGAGCAGGGAGCTACAATAATGTAGAGGGAAAAAAGTATAGATTTGCCATTCATTTCAGCATCCTTCACCCAAGGACCCTGCTAGACAGAAATGGGATGGATTCATTTGAGTTTCACTCTTCTCTCCCATCTGTTCTGAGGGAAGATAGGGGTGGGATAAAGGGATTGAACCAATAAACCATCAAAGCTGTTCACGTGTGAGTTCACAATTGCTACCATGGTTCCCTGCAAAATATACAGTACTCATAAAACTGCTCTTTTAAAATACATCACTTTTTGGTAAGTGTGTTTGTGTGTGTAGTGTGGCACATGTAGGCTGTGCACACACTGTGCCCCGTGTGCCCGCCTCTGGAAGCCAGAGGGGAATGTAGGGTTTCCTCCACAATTACCTGAGCTGGAGTCTCTCACTGACTCGGGAGCTTGCTGCCCCCAGCAACCCTCCTGTCTAGGCTTCCCCAGAGGACTGGGGCTCCAGAGGCATGTGCCCAGCTATTAAGCTTGGTCCTGAGGTTTGAATTCAAGCAGTCTCTCAGGTCTCAGGCCCTCATACTTTTACAGGAAGTACTCTTAACCACCAAACCATTCACCAGTCCAGTATGGCACTTCTTTAATCATCTTACCTCAGGGGGAGAAGCTGCAAGTGACCAGCGGATTTATTGTCTCTACCCATTCCCTATTTGCATCTATGACAGACACAGTTCTAAATAACTTCATACATAAGCTTTCCTCAGAAAAATAATAACACCCTTAGGTACTACTGTTATTATCATGATCTTATAAAGTGATAAAGAGAAAAATTAAAGACACATTAAGTAAACTGCCAAACCTATATTTGGGAGGCTCAGTGGTCTTCCCACCTAAGTGGTATATCTCTCTTCTCTGGACTCTCCAATAGTCATGTGATGATGCAACCACAGATACAAGCTATATCTGCCTTCTTTCTCTTTTTTTGGAGGTAGGTCTCAAGTAGCCCAGACTGGCCTCAAACTTATTATATAGCTGAGTATAACTTTAAACTCCCGATACCCTCTGCCTCCACCTTCTAACACTAGGATTGCAGGTATGTACCTCCAACCCTGACTGCAGCTGTTGGTTTAACTTATCTAGTAGTTGTATAGAACATCAAAAGGACAGATTAAAGTTAATTTTAATAGGTTTATTAAACCTAAGATGTAACGGATTTCAGAGCTGGTAACATGGCTCAGTGGATAAAGTGCACTTGAATACTCGAGTTCAGATCCCCAGACCTCATGTCAAAAAATAGAAGCTGTGGTAGGCTTCTGTAATCCCAGCACCTATGGGTGAAAAGTGAGATGGAGGCAGGAGAAGTTTCCAGAAGCTTCTGGACTAGCTAGAATGGTGTAACTGGGACCAGAAGCAGCTAACGGGAGAAAAGGCTTCCAGTTTCTAGGAGAAGTTTAATCATAGTGGAGAAAACATGACGGCCAATCCACGTCTTTATACCTCAGACGTCCCCAGAGAGAGCAAGAACAGCAAGAGCAAGCTGGCTCTGAACACCTGGAGGTCAGGACTAATCAATCCCCAGGCCCGGCCCCGGCAGCACACCTCCTCCAGCAGGGCTCCATCCCCCAAAGGCTTCAGCTGGGGACTAAGTAGGACGCTTCACCACCAACACTGGAGGCGATGGGGAACATTTTACATTCAAACCACCACACCTGGTGAATGGAGTAGTAAACAGCAAGAAACCCAGCCTCAGAAAACGTAGAAGGTGACCATCAACACTTGAAAGTTGTCCTCTGACTGCTCACACATGAGCAGGTACACACCCACACATACACACAGTATACACACATACAAAGGGGATATTACTTCAGCATATAAATAATCTTAAATGTTTGAGATAGTTTAACATTTAAAATTAATATTACAACCTCAAAACCTGGTGTGTGCTTATGATTACAGCACCCCACCCACCTCAGACTCAAACATGGTGAGTGTTAACAGATCTCTCTAATGAGTGGCTGCTGTCACAGGCTGCCCAGCTCTATACGACACACTTCTAGACTTTTCTGTCACACTGTTCTGTCAGTAGTGAGGCCCCTGATACAGTTTTTAAATTTATTTCTTTAACATGAGGGTGTACTTGATTTGCTCATCCAACTCAGACTGGACAAATACCTATTGATTTATGCCATTAGATTAAAAAATTTAAAAAATGCTATTAGATTTTAACTCCCTGAGGGCAGACGTTAGTTCTATCACTTTCTCCACCATGTTCACCCTGTGGAAAACAGTGTTCACAAAACAGAAAGATCTGGAGAAACATTTCCAAAAGGAAGTCTTGAAGGAAGCTGGATTTTGCATTTCAACCATCAGTTGTATATATTAATTGCTCAATATGTTGTTAACACGTTCAGATTGACTTCACTTGGCTGAATTCACCAGAGGTCACCTCATGCTGAAGCCTATGACAGACACCAAACCTCAAGGACACACAGATGACGGGCCTGGATCTTGCCCTTCACTTGCATATAAGTGAGACAGATTCTTTAACAGCACAGTGTGGGCATGGTACATCCACTCTGGGCAAGAGGTGGCAGTCGGGGTATTTGGATGGCAAAAGTCCATGTCTCAACAACCACAAATGGAAAGCCTAGGTAAGAGCAGAGACATTTACAAAAGAGAGGGTCCCCTGAGGTATGCTCATGACCCAGTCTAGTTGGGGTGAGTCATCTGATGTGTGTGAGATGCAGAGAAACTGCACAGGCCAAAGTCTCCTGTTTCAAAATAACCCTGAGACCTAGGAAAGCAGGAGGCAAGGAACTGTCTTGAGTGTTACAAAATTGGAAAAGAAAACAACAGCAAAACCCACACCTGTCCTGAATTAGGTCCACATTAGATGTGCTACAAAGAATCCCAAGCATCCTCTCAGGTAAAGCCCCCAGGCTGGGCAGCCAACTGCAGTGAGAGCTGCTGTAATTCATCCCATCACGTTACAATCACTGGAGGGCAGAATATAAGCAGGACATTCAAGGCAGTTGGCTTGAGGAGAGAGTCTTTATGTTCTATTCTCTGCTGCTAGCAGAGAAGGAGAAACAGAGCTGGTAGGAAAATGTGACAGTCATCTCTCTGCCTGGCCCAGCATGAACTCTAGTAAGAGAGAAACCACTCGAGGCCTGTCTGGGGACTCCCTTCAATCATACACTTTTAGGGTGTCCCCATCAACCCATGCTTTCCTCCAACAACTCAGACATTGATAAGGTCACCACTTTCCACCTCGACCCCCAAATAGATCCCCACACACAGATAATTAGATTAAATGTACCCTGTCATCCCAAGAAACTTGTTCAGGCTGGTTATTTCCTTTTAGATGTGGGGTGTGTGTGTGTGTGTGTGTGTGTGTGTGTGTGTGTGTGTGTGTGTGTGTTGTGCATGCATGTTCCCATGTGTATGAACACTTGTTATTTTTCTCTTTCTTGTTTTCTTTGTATGCTGTGTGTATTGTGTGAATGGTCATATGTGTACAGACTCGTACATGCACTTGCATGTGCTGTGGAACTCAGGCAGAGGCAGGTGTCAAGTGGTTTGAGATGGGGTCTCTCCCTGAATTTAGAACTCACCCATTTGATTAGACCAACAAGCCCTGGGGGTCTCTGTCTTTGCGGTGCTGGGATCACTGGTGTGTGCCACGACATCCTACCTTGATGTTAATGCTGGGGATCTGAAGGCAGGTTCTCATGCCGGCTTGGCATGCCCTTCACCGACTGAGCCATCTCCCAGCCCCTCTCTCTTAATCTTGATATGCATCTCACCTTCATTTTTAAGAGATCACAATTGGTCTTTTGCTAAATCTGTCCTTTTCTCAGGACTGTTAAGGGGACATTGATCTCACTTGGCTTTAATCTCTGCTCGCACAACTTTGAAGATCAACATTGACTTTATTTTCTCCCTCAGCTTCTGCCCTCACCGCCCTCCAATACAAAACTATTTATAGCAGTGAGACACCAAAAATTAGAAATACAGCTAACAGCAGGGCAACAGAGCTATAATCCTAGAATGTCTTGTATATATCCACTAAAATATTTTGTTAGACTTTTTGATAACTCAGGAAGACAAAGGCAATGTCGTGTTAAAAATACAAAAGCCAGATATAAAATTATCAAGCTTTATTTATATTAAAATATATACACCATTTAAAAATTTGTGCATAAAAACTTCATTGGCTGGGAAGAGAGCTTGGCCAGCAGGAGTGAGGCCCTCGGGTTCTACCCCCAGCACCTTTCTCCCCATAATTAATTAAATGACAATGGACTGGGAAATACTTATAATACATGATAGGCATGCAGCCTAAATTTATAATATAAACTTTCACAAGGCAATTTTTAAACAAGACTCACAACTTAAAATGAGAAGTTTCCAAAAGAAATAAAGATTCATGAACATATGAGATGTTTGCACCACTAAAGAAAAGCAAGTAAAAATGTAAGTATCTTCTTTCCCTTAGTAAACTGGGGAAATATTAATAATATTGATCAACATTTTGGAACCTGTCTTCCTGGTTGTATTGTGGGGAGTGGGAGCCGAAATTCTCAAAGCCTTTCTTTTGGCAATCTTGAAATAAATAACCAAAATCTAGGGTGTAATTCTTCTAGAAATTTTTAAAACATGTATATCTTTTTATTTATTTGAGAAAAGAGAGAGAGAAAGAGAGAGAGAGAATAGCAGGGGGAGGAAGAATATGGCTGGGGCTGGAGAGATGGCTCAGAGGTTAAGGCACTTGCCTCCAGTGCCTAAGGCCCTGGGTTCAATTCCCCAGGTCCCATATAAGCCAGACCCACAAGGTGGTGGCCCTGGTGTTCTCTCTCTCTCCCTCTGCCTCTCCCTTTCTCTCTCTCTCTGTATCTCTCTGATTGAAAATGAATAAATAAAATATTTTTTAAAAAAAGAATATGGCTGAAACAAGGCCTCTTGCCACTGCAAAGGAATGCCAGACACATGCACCATTTTGTGCATCTGGCTTCACACAGGTACTGGGGACAAGGTTTTGCAAGCAAGGACCTTTAACCACTTAACCATCTCCCCAGGCCCCTCTTATAGAAATTTATCTCAAGAAGGTATCAGATTGAGTCCAGGACAGGAATACCTGTACTTAAGAAACTTCACTCAAACATTATTTCAGAGAAAACAAGAAACAACCCAATATTCAAAGAATGTTTTTTTTTTTTATTTCCTGGTATAAGGAGACCTCTCTGGAATTCAGTTCATGCAAAGCAGGAGTGTGGGGAAGAAGAGAGCCTTGTGTCAGCTGTAGGATGTGTGTCGGAATGCAGAGAGGGCGCCTGGGATTTACTGCTGCTGGAGTCTCTGGAGGCTGGGAGACTTTTATTTTTTTCATATTGCTTGACTTTTCTGAATAAGTACTTCAATTTTAGAAAAATACACCTGTGCAAAGATAAAAGCAATTGATAGTGAGCCTTT
Source organism: Zapus hudsonius (assembly GCA_004024765.1). Classification (NCBI taxonomy): domain Eukaryota; kingdom Metazoa; phylum Chordata; class Mammalia; order Rodentia; family Dipodidae; genus Zapus; species Zapus hudsonius. The sequence continues at coordinate 17,617 of PVHP010025942.1, read as the reverse complement.
TTAGCACTTTCAATATTTAATTGTTTTTACAGTTTTTTTTTTAAATGATGAAAGCCATTTAGATTTCCCTACATAAAATTTCAAATACAATCCTTTTGGGGCTAAGGAGCTGCTCAGTGGTTGAAGGTGCTTGCTTGTGATACCTACCTGCCTGCATTCAACCCAGGTTCCAACCCCCAGTGCCCGTGTGGATCCAGGCGCACAGAGTAGTGCGTTCAACTGGAGTGGCAAGAGGCCCTGGTGTGTCCATTCTCTTTCTCCTTGCAAACAAATAAATATCAAAAATAAAATAGTTCGGGGCTGGGGAGATGGCTTAGGGCTTGGGGCATTTGCCTGCAGGGCAGAAGGACCTGAGTTCGATTCCCCAGTACCCACATAAAGCCAGATGCACAGGGTGGTGCATGTGTCTGGAGGCCCTAGTGCACCCATTCTCTCTCTCTCTCTCTTTCTCTCTATCTGCCTCTTTCTCTCACTCTCTTTCAAATAAATGAATAAATAAATAAAATATTTTAAAAATTACAATAAAATAGAGGAACATGTTTAGTTCATCATGGTGCATGGGCGGCCAGGTCTGAGCCAGGCAGTGGTACACATCTGGTTGTCGATCTCAATAGTTTTGTATGTACGAAACTTTCTGTGGTTTCACCAAATAGTGTGAAGACGTAGCTGAAGTCCTGCTGGGGTGGAGACATAAGAATGTTAGTTTGTGATGTAGTGTTCAACTGTGTTTCTCTTTCTTACAGAAAATTTAAAACTCTTCAGTAGCTGGCTCCTTCTGTCTTAATGTATTTAAGTGTTTTCTACTTACCATTGAACAATTTCAAAGCACTGTTCTGTGAATTTATGAGCGTCAATCAAATAGTTAAACACTATTTTCTATGAGTTAACTGATGAGCTAAAATTTTCCATTTTCCAAACAAGTGCTTTATCTTTCACACAGATGTATAATGTATATGTCTGAGCACATATGTAAATACATTTTTGTTCAAAATAAAATCTTTTATCAATCCTGAAGATAAATTTTCTGCTGCTTTGTCCTCTTAGTAATTAGCAACAAAATTGAAAACGTTCACGTTTTTGCTTTTGTAACAATCATGAAATAACATAGAAGGCCATAGCATTCCGGGGGAGCACTTCCCCGGGGCCACATGGCAGATCCGCTTGCTGTTTTCCCACGAAGGTGTTATCTGGAAGGGAAGGCCCTGGGGTGTCCCTGGTACTGACTGGGTCAGGTGTCAGTCACAGAGCCCACGAATCCAGCTTCTGTTGGTGCCCTCAGAGCCTGTGAGCTGCACGTCCTGCTTCAGTGGTGCTGGCTTATGGATGCACCGTGTTTGTGGAGTCCACAGCCCGTTCTTGGGGAGACTCTCGACACTTGGCATGTCTTGAAATACCATTTTCCTTAAAGTGGACAAATGCAAAACCAGCAAACTTTTGACATAACAATGTTTGTCTCCCAGAGGCTTAGGAATGAGAGAAAGGCTTACACATTGTGACGGTTGCCAATTTACCAGGACCTGGAATCACCTATGAGTGAGGGGTTTTGTAGATTAGGTTAGCCTCTGGGCATGTGTTGCAGTCAGCTTTCTAGTTGCTGCGCAGAAAGAACCCAAGCAAAATCGGCTTGTGGAGGAATGGGTTTATTTGGCTTATGGACTCGAGGGAAGACTCCATCCTGGCAGGGCAAACGATGGCATGAGCAGAGGGCTGGACATCACCTCTGCCACAGCACTGCAAGCAACGGCAGGAAGGTGTGCCAAATACTGGCAAAGGGAAGCTGGCTTATAACCCCCATAAGCCTGCTCCCAACAACACAGCTCCAGCGAGATTGTAAAACCCAAACTGCCATCAGCTGAGGATCGATCACTTAGAACACATCCATTTGTTTGTGGGGGACACCTGATCAAACCATGACAGCATGTCAGTGGGGGATTATCTTGATTAGGTTAATTAAGGTGGGAAGACACACCTTATGTGCATGGCATCATTCCATAGGTTGGGGGCCAGAGCTGGCTGGGAGCAGCATGGTCACTCTCTGCTTCCTTACTGTGGGTTAGTGTGACCAGCTGCCTCAAGCTCCTGCCACCATGGCTTCCCTGCCATTACGGACTTTAAGCAGGAATAAACCTTTCCTCCCTTAAACTGATTATATATATATATATATATATATATATATATATATATATTCATTTTCAAGCAGAGAGAGAGAGAGAGAGAGAGAGAGAGAGAGAGAGAGAATGCACCAGGGCCACCACCTTGTGGGTCTGGCTTATGTGGGACCTGGGGAATTGAACCCAGGGCCTTAGGCACTAGAGGCAAGTGCCTTATCCGCTGAGCCATCTCTCCAGCCCCCTGATTATATTTTTTGCTGGGTATTTTGTCCCAGTGACGAAAAGTTGATTAGTATACATATATTAACAGAATTGAAAAAAAGTTAGAATCTCAGTGCATATTTGTATATTTGCTTTGAAAACACATCAGTAAGCACGGCTTATATAATGGGACACACACAGTGCTTTAATTGCTTTCTTCTTTAGGTATCAAATATTTATCTTGAGCGATTATTCTTAATGATGTTTTACAACTTCTGAACACATCTCAACGAGAATGACTGTCA
>PVHP010025942.1:0-10000 GCA_004024765.1 Zapus hudsonius | reverse complement strand
AGAAGATAAGTAGAGTGTAGAATGATAGATATATCTGAACTGTCAGGTTTTTTTTTTTTTTTTTTTTACAAAAAGCCTATTAATACTTTTACGTTGAAATTTCTTCACAGTTTTCGTGGCAGATTCATCTAAAATTCACCAAGGATTATCAGTCATTCGGCTCTCTTTCTCTGAGATGTCAAAGCGTAATGAGATTGATTCATGAGAGTTACTGAATTTATAGCTGCTGTCTCCCTAAGTTTCTAAGTTTTCTTATTTCTTTGTAGAAGGTAAGATTTGGACAGCACACAGGCCTTTCACAAACCAGATATGTAGAGCTGACACACAGAAAAACCGTAAGGTACTTACCTCTCCTTTCCTGGACTGTAATGGTATGCATGTACTCTCCTAATTTGTTTGCAATTTACATGCAAAATAAAGTCATCACCACAATAATGAATGTAAAAGATCCAAACATGATACAGACTATTTTTTCTCACTGTCCCTTTTCCCCCACAAACATTTCTGTCTTCAAGCATGTCATGTTTATGATGTTTTCTCTGATGTTTATTCTCAGTCCTCTGTGTGACTGGTTTGGGGGCTTTTTTCTATATTTTTGAAGGACGTTAACAAATCCATTCTACTTACAGAGTTCGTTCTCATGTTAGATTCAGCTCCAAATTGAAACTCAATATAAGACAAGGGTATTCTGAATTGGCTGAGTTTATAATAAAGAAAGATCAGAAGTTTGGTTCAGTACCTAAGGACACTTGCCTTTTTTTGGGGGGACTTAGCTTAGCTTGTCCCACATTTACCCAGCATTATGCTCTGTGAGGCACTAGGGATGTAAGATGAATTAATCCACGTTCTTAAAGACCATATGCTCCAGACTGGAAGATACAGCTCAGTGGGCAAAGAGAGCTCGCCTCACAAACGTGAGAACCTGCTTCGATCCCTGGTACCCACATAATGGAAGAGGGGCATGGTATGTGCATCTGCGATCCCAGGTGGGGAGGTGGAGACAGGAGGATTCCTGGGGCTCACTGGCCAACCATTCTAGCCTAACTGGTGAGCTGCAGGCCAATGAGAGACCCTGTCATTAAAAAATAAAGGTGATGAATGATAAGGGAGGTTACACAGACACATATACACCTACACACACATATAAAAAACATGCCATATACTCCAATAAATGAGACAACTGAGTATATATCTGCAATGTGGTGACAAGAAGTGGTACATTTCCTCTGGATGACAGGGGACAGTCTCCTTGTGAATTTGATGGGTGGGTGGGGGAGAATATCAGATAAGGTTCAGATAGGAGCCAAAGGCACACCTGGAAGAATGGTTAGGAACTCATGGAGGGAAGATGGTGGGATTGTGGGATGGGGGGAGCTCAGGATTGAGAACAGTGAGCAGCAAAATGGCGCCTGTGGAAAATGGAGCTAAGGGGACAACACGGGTGACTGGGAGAAGAGCCAAGAAGTGAGCAAGGACAGTCAGAAAGGCTGGAGAGCTTCACTCGGTTGTGGATTCATGGGGAGGTCAGGAGCCATTGACGCTCGAGATCCCTGGCCACGTTGGTTCCTCAGAGAAGTGCTAGGTCAGCGGCATGGAGGAGGTGAACAGGGACCCCGAGGCTGTGACTCTGAGATCACCGTCAAGCAGCATAGTGCGCGGGCCTGGGAGACATGGGTGGGTACTAGTGAGAGACCCTGAAAAGGTAGCTAGCTCACAATATCCCATGGACAGCCCATAAAACGAAGAAAATGGAAAGTGGGTGGGGGTGGCTCATGATCTTTCGGCTACAGAGTTGATTTCATGTCAAAAGACACCTAAAGTGAGTGTATGGGCATTCATTTAACACAGTTCTCTGCTGTTGCAGTCAGCCACGTGCCACTGGAATGAATCTTCAAACCAGGCACAATTTGGGGGAGGAAAGGATTTATTGAAACTACAGATTGAGGGGAAGTTCTGTAACAGCGAAAGAGGCTGGTCCTCTTTCACAGGTCCAAGCAGAGAGAAAAACCCATCACCAACATCACACACACACAGAACAGCAAACAGGCAGGAGGGCCAAGGAGAGAATTTCTTCCTCTTTATATAGCTTTAGGGTGGGGTCCTACAACCCTTCCCCAGATGGCTTCCTGAGTCTCTGGAGTTTCCTTTCTGCATGGCCCACACAGGAAAGGATGTTCACTTCCAGCTCTCCTGAGCTTCCTTATATCCTGCCCCCTAATGAGAGGCTGCCTTCCTGTAAACATCTTCAGAGACCCACCCAAGATAATTAAAAAGATCAAGTTGACAACAAAACCTAACCATCACATCTGCGCTACTCTGTGCACAGACCCCCAAGTACCAAATTCAAAGCAGACAGAAAGAAGGATGAGCAGGGTCTTCTGTCCTGCTCAAGGCTCCGCCTATGACTTTCCTCTCCAGCAGTGACATTGTAACAAAAATGACACACAATAGACTGGTAATTGAGATTTCTTTTCCTTATTCTCAAACTAACAAAAGACAGGAAAGAGATTTTAGGCTTATCAGCAGTTTGACTCTTATGTGACTCCATTTTCTAGAAGGATGATAATTTCTACTAATTGACTAGCTGTGTGTGTGTGTGTGTGTGTGTGTGTGTGTGTGTGTGTGTGTGCTCAGCTGTGCAAATGTGCTTTTTCATGTGAAGCCAGAAGACAATCTTGGGTGTCATTCCTCTGGCAGTGTCCACTAATTTTTTGTTTCGAGACAGGGTGTCTCACTGGCCAAGATCTTTGCCAAGTATGCTAGACTAGCTAGCCATTGAGTCCCCAGAGATCCACCAAACGTGGCATTTTATTCTGGGAATGCTTGCTTGGCCTGTGCTTGACTGAGTTACCTCTCCTGCCATTAGCCATTTTATTTTGAATAGCCTTTAAAATATTGATTGATTGACTGAGAATGGGGGCACACCAGGGTCTCCTGCAACTGAAAAACAAACTCCAGATACATGTGCTATTTTTTGTGTCTGGCTTTACTGGGGGATCAAACATGGATTGATTGGCAGGCTTTGCAAGCAAGTGCCTTTAACCACTTAGCAATCTCTCTAGTTCACTAAAACAGCTTTTTATATGTGTGATGATTAATTTATCTAGCAGCTGACTGGGCTCAGGGGTCCTCGGGTATTCTGTCAGATGAATTCTAGGTATTAATAAGGCTGTTTCTGGATGTGATTCCCATGTGAACCTGACTGAGCAAGGTGGATTGACCTCCCTAGTGTGCGTGGACCTTGTCCAGTTAACTGAAGACCTGAACAGGACTTCCAGGTCCAGGAAGAAGCAACAGGTCCTCTCAATGGTCTTTGAACTCAAACTGAAAACCTGGCTTCTCTTGGGTCATGCACTGTCAGCTTTCAGACTAGAACTTTCCCTTCTGGCCTCTCTGGGTCTCCAGCCTGGAACCTTAGGAGTCCTGAGGCTCTGTCAACACCCCCTTCATGACAACTTCATCGTTCACTTCATGGCAGATGTCAGAATCTGGGTGTTTGTGATAACATTTCTCTTCACTGAACAGTAAACTTTAGACCAACATCACAACCGAAAGACATAAATTCCTTTTTCATAAATAGTTTTATCTAGATATTTGGGAGGGGTAGGGTAAGAGATTATATGGTCACGCCAGGGCCTCTTGCAGCTGCAAATGAACTCCAGATGTGCGTCGGAAGTTATGTGGGTACTTGGGAATTGAATCCTTGCAAGAAAGCACCTTTCACCACTGAGCAATCTCCCAAGCCCAAAAGATAAATTCTTGCTCGTGTAAGATTTTATTACCAGTATGTATGGTGGTGTTCTCAGAAACTAGAATATGGCATGCAATGAGTTTTATGTAAAACAATTGTTTTGCTCTGTTTTGTTTTGTGTTTTCCTTTTAAAGAGAACTAAGAAGCAAGCAAGAAGACGAAAGAGTCTCTGGGCATGTGCGGCGCAGGAAAGAGGCCGAGCCAAGCAGCTGTGCACAGCTGTGAGGATGCTTTCATCCATTCCTGCTTGATGTGCTATCTTCCAATGTCCTACCTGTACCACCCAAGGATGCTGAGAGCACAGGCATGGGCAGGCTTTCAGTCCGAATGGAATTCCCTCCTTGGTTTGGAGGGAAAAGAGGGAGGATGTGTCTGCTCCAGAGAAGCTTCAGCCAGCTGACATTTCTGTCTGGTGGATGCCTACTGACCTTCCTTTGCTTTGGAAGAAACACGTTTTCTCTCCCTCTCCAAATTCTCAAATGCAAAACCAGTTGCTATGACACTAAGGAGCCCTGAGAACTCTACCAGCCTTGGCTTTCCTCCATGAACGTCTTCCTTCTTTTTCTCATCACTGCAAACAAATACCTGACAAACGTAACTCAAGGAAGAAAGGGTTCGCCTGGCTCCCAGGTCAGAGGACACAGGCCAGCGTGGTGAGGAAGGCGTGACATGATGCCTTGGTCCATGGGGAATTCCCATGTTCAGTTGGCTTTTTCCTTTTCTCTTTTTATTCATTCCAGGCTCAAGGGATTCAGTAGGGGTCTTCTCTCCTCAGGTAAACCCTGGAAACACACTCATAGTAACAGCCAAAGTTGCACTTCATTAATGTTTCCTAATCTAATCAAGTTGACAATCAATTCAACCAACTAATCAGAAGAATAGAATTTTATCATCCCCGGGGATTTTGAAAAACATTTAAATCACCACTGTCTATATCTTTATATCAGCATAAATACCTCCAACTCTACAGATATAGGAGTCAATGTTGAAAATATACATAGAGATCAGGATATTAATAAATGTTTCGTTAAACTCACATTGATAATATCCACCAGCAAAATTATAATTGGGACTGTATAGTCCTCTGAATTTTATGTTTAAAGTTAATATTGACCTACCTGAGTCTATACAGTTAATTCCAAATCAGCCTGAGACAGAGCGAGACCCTACCTCATAAACAAAACAAAACAAAAAGTATTGAAACTTTTTTGGTTTTTCTTTTTTGGCATGTGTGCATGTGCCCAGGTGTGTGCTTACATGTGAGGGCAGAGGTTACTGTCCAGTGCCTTCCTCAGTCCCTCTCCACCTTGTTTTCAGAGTGTCTCTTACGTGACCCTGGGCTTTACTGATATGGTCAGTTCATGTAGCCAGCTTGCCCTGGGATCTCCTGTCTCCCCTCTCCCACTAAGTGTGGGGGTTCCAGGTGGGCTCCCATACCTGCCTGCCATTCATATGGGTTCAGGGGATCCAAACTCAGCTCCTCAAACTTATGTAGCAAGAGCTTTATCCGCTGAATCATTGCCCCTGAAGCTTGAAACTTCATCGATAGTTTACTAGGTATCAAACATGGTTATTTAAAACTGATTACTGAGCATAGACCAAAGTAAAACCTGTTATGTACCTACAAGTGTCTGGTTGATTTCTTTGGGCTATCAATTTAGACAGCTAAAATGCTTTTCCCTGGAATTACTGTATTTACATAGCTTTCATTTTTTCCCCCAAAGATTAAAAAATTATCCATCTTTTAACCATCATGTTTGTGACAGTTCATATCACCACTGGCACCTTCTAATTCTATGATTGCATATATTTGCACAAATTATATAATAAGATGCAATTACAATAATTACAGAGGAATCGGCAATAATTGAAAAGAATTACAAATTCCTCCTTAACATAACACTGAATGCTAAGAACATCACCAGACAAAGCCATACAAGAGAAGAAAGTGTTCTCAGATGAGCCCAGACAGCACAAAGCAGAATCTAGCCAAAAACACCTTTGGCTGCCAAACAGAAGCCTATCAAAGTGGGAAATTGAGGCGGCTTACGCTTTAAGGGTAAAATTCTTTTTCCTTGATACCTGTTTGCTAGTGCTAGAATGTGAACAGTTCACATCTTGACCTTCCTAAACATTATGACTAGGGAAGCTCTTCCCTTGCTGATGTCTTATTGCGATTTCAAAGGCAAGAGGGATAATTATTAGCGTGACAAAACACAGATGACCCTATGGAATCCTAATTAGGAGGGGCAGATCCTGCTGGGATTTTCTTATAAGCTGTTTCCAATATACATATAACTTTCAAGCATATGCAGTCAGAGAATGTGTTAATTTCAGTGTATTTATTTGCATGGGTGTGGATTGCCAGAGTCTCTTGACTGTAAATGAATGCATGGCTTTATGTGGGTTTTTTCTTGTTAGGAAAATAATAGCTATGAGACAAATTATACAACTCATACGTTTGTTCTCTAGAAATTGTCCTGTGGTGTATTTCATCCAAATCCCAATTTCTCAATTTGTTATATTTCAGATGAATATCAGTAATATAAAGTTGGGAAGTTTGTCTCTTTGGTTCCTTTGGTTATTTATTAGGAGTTGAGGCCATGTCTTGGTCAACCATGACAGGGAAAATTGGACCTTCTGACACACTGGAATTCCTCACAAAGAAACTTAGATTTACCTTTGTCCTTGCTTATCATAACTCCTGTGTATTCTAGGCAGTGTGCTGAGTTCCTTTTTTGTGTATTATATGTGATGCTTCATGACATCTCTCTACGATGACCTTTCCATCGATGAAATCTTCATTCCACAGATGTGGAAATGAAGGCTTTAAGAGCTTATATAAGAACAGACATGTAGGAGGTTATAAAATCGTTGAGTCAAGCTATGAACTGGCCAATCTAAGTACTTCCTTCCAGCATGAGGCTGTGAGGGGACAGCGTGGGTGTGATATGCCACTCACTGCCTGTGGGTCACCTGATGAGTTGCACTCGAGAGAGACACAGTCATCAATGACCCAGAGTACAGTGAACTTGATGTCGTCCAGGCAGGAGAGAAATAATCACCACCCTGTGTCTAGTGTCCAGTAGACAGTACTAAGAGGCTGGAGGTTTTTTAACACAAAAACAAAGCAGCATTTGATGCCTCCTTAAGGCAGTCTGAGATGCCCTGCTGACCAAGATGCACGGTTGCTTTAATAAGTATTGGGAAGTGATAATCCAAAGGCTGAGGTAAACAAGATTCCTCAAGAATAAAAACAACACATAATTTAAGAAATTAAGATTACAAGTTCCAGGAGCTCTGATGAACTGTGTGGAATTGTACATTCATTCTTTCATTCATTGATCTCGGGATGGATGGCACAGTCTTTTCATTCATGAACAGATAATCACTAAGCATTTTCCTGGGTCAGGTCCTGCAGCAGGCTCTGAGGAGACAAGGGTCCTGTCATCATGGAGTTCATTCCCCTCAAATAGCCCAACAGTGTATGGGGAGTGCTTTGTGAAGGGAGGGAAACGTTTGATTGAGGAGTAAACAACCCAGATGTCCTGGGCAAAGAGGGGACTGAATGGATGTTGAGAAGTAGCTGTACAAAGACGAAAGGTTAGATCCTGCTGTCTGAGGCAGCCTGTGTATGGAATCCTTGAGAGGAATGACCTTGCGCTTATGACCTTAATATTGAGTGAGTCCCCACCACCAGCCTTCCAGTTCCTCTACCGAAACTTAATTACGATCGTGATAGAGTCGGGAGATGGAGCCCTTGGGGGTGATTAGATTTATGTCTTTATAAAAGAGGCCCAAGAGAGCTTCTGTCATGAAGGGATGCAGGGAACATGCCACCGCCTCTTACCACACACCACATGGGCAGGCACCTTGACCTTGGACCTCACAGGCTCAGAACTGTGAAACATAAATTTTTGTTGCTTATAAGCTATCCAACCTTTGGCATTTGTTACAATGGCCTGCTGTGGTTTGAGTATGGCCTTTCTTGTCCAAGTTACGTTGCAGCCCCATTTCCACTGGGAAGTAGTAAGAGGAAACTTAAACCGGGGCTCTTAGAGGTGGGATCTCAGGGGAGTGGTCGGAGTTAGATGAGTCCACCATGCTGGAGCCCTCATCGCTCGTATCTTCCTAAGAAGGAGAGAGATCTTTGTTCAGTCTCATGCCATGTGATACTCTGGGCTGCCAGGACTTCACTAGCAAGAAGGCCAGACACAGACTCTTGACCATGAACTTCTAGAACTGTAAGTCAGAGTAAACCTCCTTTCTTTAAAGCCTACTTAGTCCGTGTGGTGTTATGTTATTAGACTCAGAGAATGGAACAGGCCAAACAGACCAAGACAGAAACTATGGCAAAAAATAAAAACTTGACAGAAAAATGAGTTGGCTTGGAGCCATGAGTGGATGAGATGAAATCATCAGAAAGAAAAATCTATTGCACTCAAAGCATTCACAAAGCCAACTGTGTGGCTGGGGAGATGGCTCAGTGGATAAAGCATTTTCTGTACACATGTGAGTATCTGAGTTCAGGTCCACATATCCCACAAACAGCCAGACACTGTATTGCTAACATTTAAAATCCTCATGTGCCAGGGCAAGAAGGGCCAGGGGATAGGAGAATTGCCTGGAAGTTCCAAAGCCAGTCTGAGAACAATGGGAACAAGAGACCCTGCCTCAAGCAGGGTGGAGGCAAGGACTGACACTCCACGCATGTGCTGAGGCTGACACACACGTAGGGCACGCTCACACGTCAATTGTAAACTTGGGAAATCAACCCTTCCAGATGTTCTGTAGCAGGTCTGGCACCTGTAAACACCCACGTGTCACATTAACAGAGATGCTTTGCAGCGCTCTAGGCTGGTGTTAATTAGCAGTTAATAAGATTCTTAATGACCTGGGTCACCTATGCAGAGGAGGTCGACATGATCTTGGAATTAAAACTAAAGTGAGCTGAGCATATAGATGGGGTGGGCAAAGGGAGGCAGGGGCAAGGCCAAGGTCAAGCATTTGGTTACTGGTCCCAGCTAGAGACTTCTCACTTTCCTCTTAATGAGGAACAAATACCATGTACTGAAGCACTATGCAACCTGAGGGTGTGCTCACCTCTCAGCCAGAGCAGAAGATGCCCAATTCAGGACTGAGTGAATTAAAGGACTTCCCAGGGTCTGGTGATATTTGCAAGCAGGGATAAAGGCTTTCTCTCACTCATGAAAACCAACTAAATGCCCTACTGGACACCATCATGCCATTCAAAGGACCCTTGTTTTAGATTCGTTGACTTAGTGTGTGTGTGTGTGTGTGTGTGTGTGTGTGTGTGTGTGTGTGTATGCGTGCACGTGTGAGGTCTGAGGACAAACTTGAGGAGCCGGTCCTCACCTACCTTGTTTGAGATAAAAGTTCCTCTTGTTGTTTTACCACTGTGACCACCAGACAAGCTGACCCACAAGCTTCAGAAGTCTCGTGGCTTTGCTTCCCGTTGCCATAGCCACACTGGTATTACAGATGTGGTCACCACCATGTTTCGTTTTATGTAGGTTCTGGGGATATGAACTCAGGTTTATGCAATAAAGGCTTTTAACCACTGAGTCATATCCCCAAAGTCACTGTTGACTTTTACAACTGGCAGGGGCTGTTAGTATGCACCCAATTCATGACTCTTTCTGTCCCTTGATGCCACCAAAGAGGCTTAGAGACACTAGTCAGTAGGATCAGGGAGGTCCACAATAGCTACAGCGGTAGGCATTGTCAAGGTCACAATAGAATACTATAAACCAAGGGTAGGATTTTTCTCCTAGGAATAACAAAACCTCAGTGAATGGCTTTAGGTGGTAATATAATGAAGGTTGAATTTTAGAATGATCCCTTTGCTGGATCAAACAGGGCCACAGGGTGGTTGAGCCAAGTCAACACAAAGCTGAAATCAAGTGGAGGAGGGATGGTGGCCTCGGGGTCCAAGGAGGACGCAGAGAGTGAGTGGATGGGGAGACAGCGTCAGAGGTGGGTTAGGGCGTCTGCACAGGAGATGGCAGAGAGCAAGGTGACACCTACACAGATGATTTTGGCAACTGGTTTAGTCCCAATTAACGGAAAATAAAGGCAGGAAACCACGACGAAGGGCAAGCTTCGGTTGCAAGAGTTGGCAGGTCTCATCTTGAATACCTAGAAACATGGTTCCTTGGGGCGAAGGAGCTCTGTGTAGTGACTAGTCGGCTACACAGGTCCTCAGCTCAGGAGAGACCCGGAGCCGAG
>PVHP010025941.1:0-25078 GCA_004024765.1 Zapus hudsonius | reverse complement strand
GCACCCATCAGTAACAACACACTTGGGCCAGGAAGACCGGGATGAGTACTAAGATATACAGGATCCCTTGCCACAAGGACTAATACAGACAGCCCACAAAGGAGGATATACAACTGATCAGGGATGGGGAGGGGGGGAATTGGGGAAGTCGGGATAACAACGCATGGTTTGCCCACTAAATAATGTAACTCATTATGGATAATAAATATTAAAAAAAACAGTAAGAATAGGGCCACCAGAGACTCAAGACATAGGTTCAGGTGGCCATTCGAAAAGAAACATGCATGGGAAGCTCCTGAGGCAAAGCTCATGTGGTCTGAGTCCACTACCAGATACCTTGCAGGGCAAGTTCACTTCTCCATGCAAAGCTTCTCAAATAAGCTTTAATTATGATTTTCCTTATATATTGATTTTCTGCCCTCTATTATCCATACATCATTTTATATATTATTAACTGGAATATTTGCTATTTATAGGTTGATAATCTTTATTTTTTAACCAGGACTTCTTTGAAAATCTGAGAAAAATCTATAGATGCTTTTCTCAGGAAAATATACAACACATAAAACTTTGTAAACCTCACATGTTTAATATTCCTAAAGTATCAACCCTCTATGGATCCTTCTGTAAGGATTCTCATCTGTAGAATTATTCCAGTTTGTTCCAAGGCAATGTTTGCTTATGAAAACACACATACACACAAAGAAGACAAACAAGAACAAACATACACACAGTGAAGACAGATGCAAATTTCATTTTATTTTCCTTAGTCTAACACCTAAATATATCAAATACCATTGAATTCTACAGCTAGCATGTCCTCTTTATAGAAATGTTCAAAAATACAGACCTTTTATTTGCAAACTGATCAACAGTGCCTGATTTGGGAAAGGTTGAGCTAGTATTTATTAGTATGCTTCCAGTGATGTCTCTTGTCCAGACATGAAGGATGATATCTTTCTTCTCATGGCTCCTGAATTGAGCTCAAGTGATTCTTCCAGTGAAAAGAAAGTTAGATGGAGGCAAGCTGATATTCTTGAAGGAAACTCTACCTATCACCACTTTGCTTATGAATCATGGCTTAGCATCTAGTCCTCAGTGGTAAGAGATTCCAAAAATTGTTTTAATTAGATTTCCCAAAAATGTGAGACATTGTTGGGGAAAAGCCATTCATCTCCTAAAGGCACCTAATCAATCCATCACTGAGTGGTAGATTTGTCAGGTAGAGCTGAGAACTGTGTCATCTTCCTAGATAGAGACCTTGAGAAACCAAATAAAGACCCGTGAGTTGAATGGGGCACACTGAGAAGGTGGGGGAGCTGGATGGTCTGAAGGGCAGGATGCAATAACCTGTCTTCCAGTGCTCTTTCCCAAGTATTTATGAACTTTTGAACATTTTCAACCTGAAATATAATCTAAAAGGACTAACAATACAGCTATAATCCTTCACTTTCATATGCCATTGATGTTAATAGATTGATACAGATCTCAATCATTCTTTCCTATGTATACTTTATCCCAGTAATCTACCAGACTTGCTCCCTCCTCTTTGAGTTTCCTTATTCACCCATGTTGATTAAAGAATAATGAAATGTTTATTGATGGTCTTGATAGAAGATGTAATGAAAAGCTTTGAATATCTTCATTATATTCTTAGTAAATAATACAAGCCTCATTCTGATAAAATCTCTTGTTCTATTTCACGGTTTGAATGAAATACAGAGACAGAAAAACATGTTCAATATTAGGAAAGGCAATGAACTTTACTTCAATTTCCTCTGGCAAATGAATGGAAATCTTAAAGGGAAAAGGAAGATATTAATGAAAAGAAATTTAGGAAGTATATCAACTCAGTACAATATACAAATCTATTTCAAATACTTAAAAATTAGATCTTAGAAATATAATGTTCATTCAAACATAGAGAATATATTATATGAATCATGTACAGTTCAAAATTCTGGTGGTTACCTTTTGGTAGGGTAGTCACTGTGGGAGTGGGCTTTCTGGAGTGCTGGTAATATTTTGCTTTTTCATCAAGGTCCAGACTATACTGACCTATTCATTTGTAAAAATGGATTTAAGTATGAAATTCCTGTTTATCTACATCTCTTCTATAAAATAAACATTTTGTTATAAGACAATTTGAACACTGATAATGCCTTTAAGAAACTTCTGGGGTTTGGGTTGATGTATTTGTTACTGGAAATACTGGATGTTAGAAACATGTTTGCTTTAGAAACATGTTGAAACATATGTGCATGAAATGTGATGCTTGAGATTATCTTTAGGAAGTGAGCTGGGGTTGTAAAGCCACACTAAGCTATCCTCTCATATGCAGTTGAAAATTTACTTCCTAGTCTAGCTGGAAAGAAGGGACCCAGTGGAGGGGGCATACAAAAGTGGGTAAAGTGAGGGTGGTGGGAGGGAACTATGATCACGATATACTGTACACATTTATAAATGTTGTCAGTACAAAGTTAAAAGAAAAAGAAAAATTCCCTTATAAAAAAGTGACTGTAGTGCTGAGCATGTAGATTGTTGGTAGAATACTTGCCTAACATGGATGAAACTGTTGGCTTGATCCACAACACTGAATAAACCAGGTGTGGTGGTATCTATCCCCAAAACTCTGGAGGTCGAGCCAGGATGATCAGAAGTTCAATAGTATCAATAGTATGGCTACTGTTGCAGTTACTTTCTCTTTGCCAAGACTAAACATGACAAAACATCCAACTAAATGCAGCTGATGGGAGGAAAGGGCTTATTTCAGTTTATAGTCTCAAGGGAAAAATTCATCATGGCAGGGAAGGGCTG
This sequence comes from Zapus hudsonius, assembly GCA_004024765.1. Classification (NCBI taxonomy): domain Eukaryota; kingdom Metazoa; phylum Chordata; class Mammalia; order Rodentia; family Dipodidae; genus Zapus; species Zapus hudsonius. The sequence goes on along the minus strand of PVHP010025941.1, from coordinate 22,261 downwards.
GTAGAGCAGAGGCTGGACGTCACACCTTGCCACAGCAAAAGTGAGCTAAGCTCTGGTAAGGGGGATGATGGGCTATAATACCCAAAGCTCATCGTCCCCAGCAACATACCTCCTCCAGCAAGACTCTGTCTTGACACCAGTTGGGAACTATGTATTCAAAACTCATGAGGCTGTGGGGAAATATCTCATTCAAATGACCAGCATGGGTGCAGAGACCTTGAATCAAAACCAAAACCAAAACAAAAGGCACTGTAGGATTCCCTTTAGAGACTTTTCATTGGCTGACTCCTTCCATGAATGCTCCTGGGACTTTCTACTTTCTTCTTTCGCTCATCATTGTCCTCTCTCTCATGGGAGGTAGCCTGCTAATTACTACTTCAAATCCAATGCCCTTCACAGTCAGGGCAGGTTAACTGGGCTCTATTACTGGCAGTCCTACAAACCCGAGTGCTCTGCTTGCATCAGAAGTGAGTTTATGAGGGCTGAAGAGATGGCTTAGCGATTAAGGCATTTGCCTGCAATGCAGAAGGACCAGAGTTCGATTCCCCAGTGCCCATATACAGCCAGATGCACAAGAGGGCGCATGTGTTTGGAGTTCATTTGCAGTGGCTTGGAGGCCCTGGTGTGCCCATATTCTCTCTCTGTCTGCCTCTCTCTCTTTCTCTCTCTCTCTCTCTCTCTCTTTCTCTCTCTCATATAAATAAATAAAATTTAAAAAAGAAGTGAGTTTATGAAAACAACCAACAAAGATGGATTTTTTTCTTTCTAGGAAGAAAGATCTTATTATAACTACCAAAAAATTTCCCCCTTAATCTTGTCCTTTGTTTTTCCCTTCTTTCCCCCAAATAAGTTCAAAACTTTTATAAGGAGGATTTGTTTCTTGATAAATTTGAGGACTGTGATTGACCTCAGGGAAAGCATGGTTAGGCCTCTCTAGGGTGACCACAAAGTTAAGCCATTCTGTGAAATTTTCACAAGCTCTGTTGTCAGAAGATGATCTCTACAATTGTCCTCAGTTCTGAGACTTCATCTTTTGAAATCTTTAATCGTCTCCATAATGGAAATGGTTGTTAAATTTTTCCTTCATCTGAGCAGTATCGAACTTACAGAGAAGGAGGAAGAAAAAATATTTAAGCTAGTTATTGACTGAGTGGGAATTTCTGGAAAAGATTGGTGAGAACATAAACAAGAGGCTTATTGTTACGTGGAAAGGAGGCAAAGGCTCATCTAAGTCAGACTATCCCCCCACACACACAGAGGAAAAGGGATGGTATGGAATAATTTACTTGAACTGGTTTAAAAATATACATTTTTCAATCTGGAAACAAAGCACACAATGCTTGATTTAGGAATGAATAAATTGCTATAAGTTCTGAAAAATTAAAACATTTTATCAAACTCCGTGAAACTCACAACTCCATGTTATCCTAAACTACAAGGCACTTTATTACATCTTCCCAGCTTAGAGCCTTGGGCCCCAGCACTATACTGACAGCCAATTGCTCAGCAGTGGGGCCCTTTTGGTTCTCTCACAAAGGTTGGAAGGTCAGCTTGTCTTTGCCTCTCTCGCCCTACATAGGGCCTCCATTTATAGAAGCTCTGGGTGAGCTTACTAAGAAAACATCAACAAGGCCATCTGCTCCCATTGCCTGCTAAGATTGTATCACAAGGTAAAAACAAAAAATTAACAAATTAATAGTAACAAATCTGGTGAGGTTGTGGGAAAGAGGAACCCTTATTCACTGTTGGTGGGAACGTAAACTGGTACAGGCATTATGGAAATCAGTATGGAGGTTTCTCATAAAGCTAAAAATAGATCTACCAGATGACCCAGCTATACCACTCCTGGATATATCCTCTAGGAACTATACTTCAGAGATACTTGCTCATCCATGCTCACTCCTGCTCTGGTTACAGTAGCTAGGACATAGAATCATACCCAATGCCTACAGATTGATGAATGGAGAATAAAGATGTGATGCATATACACAATGGAATTCCATTCAGCTTTAAAGAAAAATGAAATAATGAAATCTACAGGAAAATGGATGGATCTAGAAGATATAATACTAAGTGAGGTCACCCACGTCCACAAGGACAAATGTCACATGTTCTTTTTCATGGGATCCTAACTTCAAATTTCAAATTTTGAAGTGAGAGTCAGTAGAAAAGCTAGAAAGGAACCATGGCATGGAAAGAAGGGAAGAGCCTAAGGGGAGGGAATAGTAGATATGTAAGTATGCAGGTGGACTACTTTGAATGAATGGATATCAATGTGGTCAGGAGAGGGAAGGAGCTGGGGAAATTGTTAACCAAAATTAATGACATTCTGAAAATGCCATTGGGAAACCTATTCTTTTTGTTAGCTAGCCAAAAATATTGAGAGAGAGAAAGAGAGAGAGAGAGAGAGAGAGAGAGAGAGAGAGAGAGAGGCAGTGAGTCTGGGTAGAAAAAGTACCCTATATGAATAGATAATGCTGCTTTCATAAACCACAAATTATTGCAGGAAAGCCCCAGTACCATTTTGAGAAACTTCCCACTGAGTTCTTGGTCAGAAGCCTCTAAGATACTGAAAACAATGTAGGGTATTGGTGATTTCATGGTTGCCCTCCAGAACTATATGGTAAAACCCTATTGCTGAAGACACCACATGTTTTGATTGCAGTACACTGAGAAATCAAGTTGGAACGGAACTGGACTTTCTGTCATAGAGCTGGAAAGTGATATATAGGCTTCCAGGAGCCAAATATCATTGACAGTCTTATTCAGTGGTGGATCTACTATGTGTCCTATACAACCTACCAGCCAGGCAAGATGCTCTCACTGATGCAATAGTGGAATAACTACTATGGGGGTAACCAGCTGCTCTCTAGCTGGATTTAAGGCCCATTTCACAGAGGAGAAATCATTCCTGGTGCTGAAAACTGAGTAAAAAGCCTATGGCCGGTGTTGGTACTACTAAATGGGACATGGAGCACAAAGGGTATTTGAGAACGTGTCTGAAACCCCAGCAAACCCAGTAGGTGTTTCCCCATCTACACCCTTGGAAAACTCCCTCTTAAAGCAAGCCACATGAATCCAGGTTCACAACCCAGCTGTTCCTGGAAGGTGGCAGTTCCTCTGCCCCCACCATCTGATAGTGCCCAAGCTCATGTCAACATGCAAAGCAGGTATTCACAGGTCACTGGTTACTCCCAATCTCTGTTGCCCATTTTCTTCCCCTCCCTCCTCTTCTACATTTTCCACACCTTTCCCTTGTGTCTCTGCCCATTTTTCTCTTTGAAGAGATGAGCTGAACACACAGGAAGCCATGCTTCCAAGAGCTGTAACACTTTCATGGGTTCTCAGGCCCATGGGCATGCCTCCACGGCTGTCCAAGTCCGCTGGGTCCCCTGGCAGATCGCTGCTGCCACTTGGAGCATGCCTGCTCCTTCCCTGCCCAGGTTTGATGGCACTTCCAGAGCTCTGCACAAGCTCCCAGCGACCCAGCCGCCAACTGGGACCCAAAGAAGCACCACACGGGCCCTGGGAGCCCCAGCCAACTTTAGAAGCTTTCCGAGAGCAGCTGGCCTGGCCCCACCCACTGGGTGCACTCCCACTCCTGCCTGCTGTTGGAGACCAGAGTCGACCCGCCAGACTTCAGGTTCCTCTTTCTTCTTTTATTAAAAACGTTTTGGCGCCCAATGTGGGGCATGAACGCATGACCCTGAGATTAAGAGTCTCATGCTCTACTGACTGGGAAGGTTGATTCATGGGGGAGATAGTGAAGAATATTGGAGAGAACCAGGAAGCATCAATACATCAAGAATAGGGAGCCAACTGTCTACCTTGAGATGGGACACCTGTATGTCCTCTGCCTGGGGCCCAGAAATCATTGCAGAGAAAGCAGTGACTCAAATACAGCTCTCACAGAGAGTCTTAAAACCAGTTCCTGGGAGATGGCAATAGATACTGTTGTCACATAAACCTTATCAAAATGGAGATCTCAAGGCTACAGAGAAGGGAGCACTAAATCAGATCTCTGACCTGCTGAAGCTTGGGGAACATTTTGGAAGAGGGGGTAGAAAGATTATAACTTTGATCAAACTCTCTGGGCATGGGCAGCAGAATGCATCCAGCCCTTCTTCCAGTAGCAATTCCAAAAAAGTTCTTTGCAATCAATCTCTCCCCTTAGAACGTTGATAAGCCAAGACTCCAAATGCAATTTTTTTCCATACATAGCATTTTTAAATTCTCACCAAAATAGTCCATAAAACTTGGCTGTATACATGTCCTCTGCCTGGGGCCCAGAAGTTATTGCAGGGAAAGCAAGGTAGGTAGAAATAGCCTGAGGCATGTGTCCTTTCCCATCTACTGAGGCCTCTTGGTCCCCACAGTGAACACCAATAACCCCACTAAAGAAAACCCTCAGCTGAATTGGGGCAGGTGTGTTGGGGTGGAGGGGTGTCAAAGAGTATAACCTTTTTTTATTTAAAAAAATCAGTAAATAATGTTTTTTAAAAGCCTATTGCAGGGAAGTTTATAGACTCTAGAGTGGAAGCAACCATTGTTGTTTGGCTAAACAGTTATGTTGTGACCATCAAATTGCCCTCTAAAAATTTATTTCTATTCTCACTTTTGGAATGAGAAATTTCTTTTTGCAGATAGTAGTAACTAGTCAAAGTTCTGAGAATAAGCAGCTATTGAATGTACAGTGCTAAATGGCATGTCTCTAATGGCCACTGTGGTAGTAGAATGGATGTCCCCCAGTAGATCCAGCAGTTTTGTTAAAGCTTACAACTTGAAAGAGGTGTCACTGTGGGCAGATCCTAAGGTCTAGCCCTAAGGTGTTATTGGGGGTGGATCTAGAATTCCAGCCTAAGATATGCAGAGAATAGCAGGGAGCTCTACCTGCAGTTCACTACTGTTTTGCTTATGTGCTAGTTCTGGTGATGGGTTTTGTGAAAGGTCCCATTTTGCCATTATGGAACTTCCCCTGGATCTGTAAACTTCAAATAAGCCCCCTCTTCCTCCCATAAACTGTGCCTGGTTTAGAAGTTTACCCTAACAGCGTGAGTTGTCTATGACAGAATTGATAGCAGAAGTGGGGTAATATTGCTGTGATGAAGGTGACCATGTGGATTTTGATCTTTTATTAGTTGTGTGCCACAGGAAACATGAGAAAGAACTTGGCACTTACAACTGAAGATACCTTCCAGAACAATAAGCCAAGTTTTATGGACTATTCTGGTAAGATTTTAAAAATGATAAGTACAGAGAAAATTGTATTTGGAGTCTTGGCTTATAAACTTTCTCAGGGGAAAGAGAGATTACAAAGAACTTTCTTGGAACTGTTACTGGAAAAAGAGCTCAGGGGAGGAGGGTATGATAGTGGGGAGACAACAAAATGGGAGGTAATGGTGAAGACTATGATAAAATATAGTACATACAAGATTAAAAATTGTCAATAAGGAAAAGAAGGAAACAAAGAACCACAGAGATCTCCCTCCTATCCAGGCATAGCACCAAATTAAGATAACTATAGAATTCTTAGAAGAAATTCCATGTACCTAAAGGCATTCATTAGACTCTCCACAACCTGAATGGAAATTAATGGTGAAGCAGGTAAATTACCTGAGGGCAGGTAATGATAGACTGTATTCCCAAGATTCTTTAGGCTTCTAGTAGCTTCATATTACTTACATTGGACTTCTCTCACACATAGAGACTGGTGCAGAAAAATCTGACCGTGTGTTGACACAATTCATAGTAGCACAGGATTTGTGAGAACATCTGATGATACATGCATGTCACTTTAACCAACAGGTAGATAGTCTCTGTTGGAAGTGTATCAGCTCTAATCAGGTGGGGGAAATGTGCTCTAGGTTTCAGATATTATCTAATGATATTAGCTTTAGGACTGATGAAAGCTATTGGTCTGTTTTAAAGGTTTTGATAGTCACAAGCTTGTTATGTCAGACACAGAGAAGGGGAATGAATACGTTTCAAAGGGACTTAAAATAACTCATAATAATTTGGCTCTGATCTGTAGCATTATAACTCTCTAGCATTAGAATCCCATGGTTCTGTGTTGCTTCTGATGAAGCCAAAGTGCCCTCCATAGATGAAAGATGTGAGGCAGCGATACAGTGCTCAGGCATGGTCAGATTTCCATAGACTTCCAAACTTTTTTTTATATTTAAAAGAGAGAGATTTTAACGGAGATAATTACAGTTCCTCTGGCCTTGACTTTTGTGAGGATTAAATGCTTTAGTATGCATAAGTCCTCAGAACAGGGCCTCCTGCCCATAGTCAATACTTGGTAAATGTCAGCTGATTTGGATTGAGTGTATTGAGCAAATATCCAAGAATGATGATGCTACTGATATGGTGATTAAAGGATTTTTAAAGGTACAGCCATGCTTTCAAATTGTGGTTTACACACAAGGCCTTTTAAGGACACACCAAGGTTCAAGTGACAGAGGAAGAACTATATGACATGATGAAGACAATTGGGCTTGCAGGAAAGAGGCACAGTTCTAGGTGGTCATCAGTTCTATGACCGGGGATCCTAGGCTTACAAGGAGCATGCATCTTGATGGGTTGTTTCTCCTTGAAGCTAAGTAGTACTTATGTCACTGTTTAAAAAAGAAGTAGCACTTTGGGGGTCCCTGCTTCTCTCTTCTCTTCCTCTTATTTTTTTTAATCAAACAACCTATACTGATATAAACATACTTATTTTGTGTTTTAGAAGTCCAAAAATCAAGAAAAAATAGGAAAAACTGACATCATGAAGTTAGAATTTGACAAATATTTCTCTTAAGATGCCAGCTCTTTGCCTCATCTTCTTTCATAATGTTTATCATGAGAGATAGTCCAGAGATGGTGTTTTTTCACCAAATATAATTAGAAGAGACCCTGCTACTTCACTGACTGGCTTTCCTTGTTCCTGACTGCCCACATTTCCAGACAGCTGGTCAGGGTTATGGCCACTGGTGGTAGCCATGAAGCAGGAGCATACTGACCTCTCTGAGTCCTGAGCAGACTACCACCTGCTAAACTAAAATCAAACCATGGAAATAAATTAAATTACTTAACAACCTAACAGCAGGCATACAGATGTGAGAAAAGATTTAAACTGATGAGCTAAATTTCATATAAAATAAGCCTTCAAGAATAACCTCTAAAGGGCATCATAGAAAAAGAATGCTGACATATACATTGATATTTCCTTTAGCTAATTCCCTCAAAAAGGCAGTGCTCATTACCAATTCAAAATTTAAACTGCTGCACTCACCAGGAAAGATAAATGAAATGCTGAAGACATTATCATGCAAATTAGATCTTAAAGCTCCTCAGTTGTAAGAATGTTCAATTGTATATAACCACCTTAGCATTTCCATGTTAGAAAAAGATGTATGGAATAGCAGGATTGACTGGAAGAAAACCAAGCACTGTTAACATTTCTTAAATGTCATAAATACAGACTAAAATTTATAAAAATTTGACATAATATTCAAAAGGTAAACCCTGTGGTATCTATTTCTTTGGTTTCCATGCATATTATTTCAGGCAAAATGGCTTAAGAAACCCCAGATCCTTTATTGATAAAAAGTGTCACATTCTAAATAGGGGAAATTCCATTCAATTCAATAGAATCTACTGTTTTGTTCCATGTGGGACAGCTGTTCAAAATACAATGGGTAATATAAAGAGAAAAGGGCTCTCTTTAACTCTGTAGTTTTAACGTCCCAGGTTGGGCAGGTTCATCTGTTTAGCCCTGTCTGTGTCGTAGTGCAGCAGAGGGTATATCACATGCCAGGATCATTTGCTAAAAAGAAATGTCCCATGACAAGAGATAGTAAGAAAGAGGCTGGTGTGTGGGGCTGGGGGGAGTCCTCATCACTTTACCTTCCTCTAAGCCCTACTTCTTAAAAGTTCATCACCTCATTTCTACAATGCTAGAAAACACCTCATTTCTATCACGCTAGAAATCAAGCTCTGAAGAACAGGTCTTTAGCAACTGGTTTCCATTATCTTGCCCCTGTAAGTACTGTTCCTCCAGCAATGGTCATGCCTCTTGTAAAGAACTGAATTATCTTTAGCTAATGCAACCTAGAACAGTGCTAGAACAATGACTAGCAAAGAAGACATTGTTGATGTGCAGAAGAGCAGGAATTATGGCAACAGATAGCTCGTGTGTCAGGAGGAAATGGTCCATGGATTAGGAGGTAGTTTCTGTAAGGAAGACTTTCTTAGAGTGGTAGTTAGCAAAATTTCCATTGGGGGATATATGGTAAATATTTTAAGGATTGCAGCATGTTTTCCCTCCCAACAATTGTTTTTGAGAGAGAGAGAGAAAGAGAGAGAGAGAGAGAGAGAGAGAGAGAGAGAGAGAGAGAGAGAGAGAACTAGATTGGACCCAAGGAGATGGCTCAGTGGATAAAGTGTTCACTGTTCAAGTTGGGGTACCCAAGAATGATCCCCAGATGCCACATTAAAAAAAAGCAAGCAAGCAAATAATAGCAGCAGCAGCAGCAACAACAACAACAAAACCAAAGCCACAATGGGCTTTTATAATCCCAGCACATAGACACTGATTACAAGGTGGGAGGTGGAAATGGGAGAATTTTCCAGATGCTCATGGCAAGCCCATCAAAAAATAGAAGAGAGGGAATCTAAAGCAAGAAACCCTACCTCAAATGAGGTGGACAGGTGAGGATCAATCTGGAAGTTTTCTTCTGACCTCCATGTATGTACTGTGGCACACATACAAACACACACACACACACACAGACATACACCTGCACTTCCACACATCTGAACATGTGCTAACACATATAAGTAAATAAAAATAATAACAATATGTATATATTTTTAAAGATATAGATGAATAAACATGAGTGTTGCAACGAAACTTTATAAAAAGGAGTGTCAGGCCAGATTTGGTTCATGGGCTATTTGTTGACCCTTTTAGAGAATCAGCAAATATGAATATGTGAAGCTCTCAGTTGATACGAAGAAACTAAAGGTCTTCTTCATTTTTTGAGTGAAGTAGGCAGGTAGGTTATCTGCTAAAACATACAGGCTGAGAACAGAAAGAAATAGTAATATCTTAGAATAGTCATCATGGGGTCAACTAAGGATGAAAACACTCAAAGTAGAAGTTTGGGTTCAGAGACCAACCAACAGTTTCTAAATAAGAGTGGAGAAAATATACCAGAGCAAAACCAATGTGGGAGGTAGGTAGTTTCCAATTCTTTTTTTTTTTATGTGTTATATAACCTAAATACAAAGAATATCACACCATTATTTATTTCAGGATCATGACAGAAATTTGCTATTGAAAAATCTAAAAAGAATATCTTCATCTTGTTTTTTACTCAAAGATCTAACCCATTTTAATCTTTACAGAACTCCAAGCACTTGATTCGTGAGACTGGCAATCAAGCATTAGCTAGGACACAAAGGGAAAATAAAGAGGTAATGGATAAACTAAAAAATATATACCAGTCATCAACTTACCCATACAGAGTTTTATTCTCTCTTTTCTTTCTATAATTTTGGGTACAATGCTTTAGGTAGGGGAAATCTACAGCATTTTTTCAAAAGTAAATGAGAGTTTCAGATACAATCTGATATGGAACATTCCAGAAAATTAAGGAAATTGAGAAGAGTGGACAGTGGGATCTCATTTAGAAAAAAAAATCTGATCGAGCTTAAAAGATTCTGTACAGACAAACATTCCACACTCAGAGCCAATAGGCCACCATCAAACTGGGAGATAATTTTTTGCCAGCTATAATACAGAGAGAGGTCTAATATCTAGAATTTACAAAGGTCTCAAAAAGAAATTAATAAAAAAAATCAAACTGCCCCCTCACAAAATAGGGCATTGATCTCAACAGAGAATTCACAGAGGAGAAAACACAAATGGCCAATTCTCACTTAAGAAAGTGTTCCTCATCCTTAATCATCAGGGAAATGCACATCAAAACTACAATGAGATTCCACCTTACTCCAGTCAGAATGGCAGTCATAAACCAACAACTGATACTGTCAAAGATGCAGGGTCGGGGGTGAGGGGGAGGAAGGGAGTCCTTATTCACTGCTGGTGGGATTGCAAACTTATACAACCACTATGGAAAGCAGTGTGGAGACTCCTGAATAGAATGGGTATAGAACTATCAACAGACTCAGCTACCCTTCTACTAGGTATCTACCCTTGAGATTTCATGCCTCTTCACAAAGACATTTGCTCAACCATGTTTATTGCAGCTCAACTCATAATAACTAAGAATTGGAATCAACCCAAATGTGCATCAATGGATGAATGGATATCAAAGTTGTGATACATTTGCATGATGGAATTCTATTCAGCTGAAAGGAAAAATGACAATGAAATTTAAAGAAAAGTGGACAGACTTGGAGCAGATAATACTTAGCGAACTCATACAAGAACAGAGAGTCAAATGATACATATTCTCCCTCATATGCGGTTCCTAACCAGGCTAAGCAAACACTCTAAGCTAACCTAACAGGTGAACTGAGAGACTGTCAAAGGGGATGGAAGGAATGGGGGGGAGGAATGGAAAGATGGGGGGAGTTATACAATAAGCTAAACCAATAATGAACCCAAACCATAAAAATCCTTACTTTTAGACAGTAAGCTCTCAAGGAGGCTGTGAGCATTGCCTGGTAAGAGGGGCCATGAATAGAATGGGAGGAAGCCTAACCCCATGAAAAATTGATCAGTCCTGCAGTCCCCATCCCAGTCATTGGTTCCTTCCCACACTGAGCTGTTGATCAAAGAGAGGTCCCCAAAATAAGACAGGCTTCTCTCAAAGTTCTTGAATACCCACCCCAGGCCAAAGGTAAGATCCCATTGCTGAGAGATCCAGAATGGTAATCAGCTCCCAGATGGTAGCATGTGCAGTGCTCGAAGGCACTACATGAGCTGCCAGGAGAAATTGGTCAATGATATTTGGAGAAAGCAGAGACCACTGATATAAAATTCAGACTGATGTCATGAGAATGCTGAACACATTGCTTTATGGGAGAGATCAGCGAGTCAAGAAGTGAGCACTTGTGCAATAATGTCACCAAAACCTGGGGGGGGGGGGTTAGCCAACGGCTTTCAAATTGGCCAAGAGATCCATTCAGTGACAAAGAACCCTTAACCAGAATCGGGATCCAGGGCAAAATCTTATGGGGATCAAAAACCAGAGCTGCAAGGGGAAATTCCCACTACCAGAGAACTACAGAGAGGCTACACCCAATAGAATCTTGTCAAATTAGCAATGTGTGTCTCATTTAACCTATACTGATCTCACTCCCTGATGGAGATTCTGTTTGTATTTTTCAGAAAGCACTGAGAGAGCAGGGAACAACCCAAATCCACCAACAAGCCATAGGATGATAGCCGACATCCCAGCAAGAGATGAACGACCCCTGGCTTATCGTGTAGGCCCCAAATGAAACCCATGAGAAAGTGGTGTGATAAACAAGTGACCTATCACCACAGCAAGTCAAATAACCCAGGACAGATCAATGGAGACTGTTGCAGTCAGCTTTCTCTGTTGCTGCACAGAAAGAACCCAAGGAAAAGCGGCTTGTGGAGGAAAGGGTTTGTTAGGCTTATGGACTCAAGGGGAGACTCCATCCTGGCAGGGAAAATGATGGCACAAGCAGAGGGGTGGACATCACCTCCACCACAGCACTGCAAACAAAGAAAGGAAGATATGGCAAACACTGACAAGGGGAAGCTGGCTTATATCTCCCATAAGCCTGCCCCCAACAACACAGCTCCAGCGAGGTTATAAAACCCAAACTGCCATCAGCTGAGGACCGATCAATCAGAAGACGTTCATTTGTTTGTGGCGGACACCTGGATCAAACCATGACAGAGACAGACACCATTGATATCCAACACAACCCAAAGCAGAAGTCCAGAGACACTTAAGATCTCAACAATAAAGCAGATTTAAATCTTACCCACCATGACTCAGGGAACTGAGCAGAAGATGGGGCGAAATGAATGTAAGAGCCATGGTGGGGGCGAATATCCAGAGACATTGCTCCCCTCGGCAACAACACACAAAGTAGGGGGAAAGGAACAATCTGGTTATCTGTAGAGCAATTCATGATCCCCTTCTCCATGGACTGATCCAGTTTACCCAACTAGGAAGATACCCAGTGGATTGGGGACAGGGAGGAATGAAATTCGGTACCATCATAAGATTTGTTCATACGATGTATCTAATTATGTGCAATAAAGACATAAACAATTAAAACATAAACAAAAGGTTGGAAAGGGCCGGGGAGATGGCTCAGGAGTTAAAGATGTTTGCTTACAAAGGCGTGGCTTCCATTCCCTAGCACCCACGTAAAGTGGCTCATGCATCTGGAATTCACCAAGAGGCCCTGTCACCCATGTCTGTATTAATTGTCTCTCTCTCCCCCTTAGTAAATAAATAAATAAGTATTTTTTTAAAGGTGGAAAAAAGCTTCTTCCTAAAATGACTAGTCCTCTTTCTTCACATTTACCACCAGGACCAAGGTTCTTTTTGCTCTTCCCACATACTGTGAAGCAGAGTGTCACATGTCAGTCAAACAAAACATTTGATGGGAAAGATTGGCAGGCACCAGTGGATACACTTTTATTTCCTTTTAGTGATCCTCTGGAGGGATGGACATGGCATTCAGGCATTTTGATCAGGCAAGCAGTTAAAGGTATCACACTGAGCCTGCGAATCACCACAGCTGGAAGACAGACACCTTGCCATTTCTTTGAACTTGCTAATTTGCCTAAAACTGACAGGGCAAGACATGTCAAAGAGGATTATTTGGCACTGTCAGTCTCTCCCAGAGAGGATTTCTGTTCAGCTGTGCTGTGGCCTTAAGAGCAGGGTAGAGCACAGCTCTTCTACAGGTGTCATCTTAAATCACTTCTTTGTTTCACGGAGAAATAATCCACATCTTGACTCCACTGGTACGAAGTGGGGTTAGAGCTCTCTATGGTAACAACAGTGTGGGCATTAGCTGAGCTTTCATAATTGTCTCTGCATGAAAGATGTTGGAAACTTCTTAGTTGAATCCCAGAACCAATCTCTGCCACACTAGCATATTTCCTGCTGTCTCTGAGGGGTTAGTGCAAGTTGAAAGGTGAGGAATGTCCTTTCCAAGTGAAAACAGAGAACCAGACAGCCAAAAAATGGATTGCAGCTTCAATATTGGTGTTCAGGATACCTTCTCTGATGAATTGAGCAAGGTTTGTACCAAGAGACTTTTCCTGCAAGCTTTCTAATCTTATTTCTGGTCTCAGTTTCACTACTAATGGCCTTGTTGTCATGCATTTAAGACTGGTATTATTCATCCATTGTTATGACTATAGAACATTTCTTAGGAATTAGGCACATTCTCTCTCCTCTCTCTCTCTCTCTCTCTCTCTCTCTCTCTCTCTCTCTCTCTCTCTCTCTCTCTCTCTCTCTCTCTCTGTTTTTTTTCCAGATAGGGTCTTGCTTTAGCCCAGGCTTACCTGGCATTCACTATATAGTCTCAGGGTGGCCTCAAACTCACCGAGATCCTCCTACCTCTGCCTCCCAACTACTGAGATTCAAGGTCCTGTCTCTTGAGATCCCTAAAGGAACAATTGTCCCAGTTTTCAAGATGATATGTTTCTTGACTTGAGAAATTGGAACAAGAACACACAGCAATGATAGGCTGGAATAAACCCAGATGGGTCTGTCCTCAAAGCCTGTGGTCTTGTTTAGACACAGGTCAATGGCCCCTGAGGAGTCTGTTCAGGACCTGGGAATCTCCACCTACCAAGGAAGAAGCCTCAGAGTGTGTCACCCACAGAGACTCAGGTGCCCTGTCAGCTGTTGGAATGGAATGCAGGCATCATTAGCTAGTTCTTGAAAAGGATAGTTTGTATCTGCACAGTTACACTGATAAAAACATTTGAAATTCATGAGCTCTCTTCATGTGTAGAAATATTGTTTGATTTGCACAACAACAATCTTTGTAGGAAAGTCAGATAAGCACCATATCTATTTTTCATAATGAAACACAAAATTTTTAAAAGGCTAAGAAATACTAAGATTAAATAGTAAATAGAAAAGCTAGAATAAGAAACCTCTTTAGTTCCTAAATCACATTTTCCCTCTTTCACTAAGTAGCTTCTGTCCCTGGTATAGTCACTTAAAAGAACAGAAAGGAGATGGCTACCAACCTTCATGTTCCTGAAAGCAGAGATAGCTTCTACCTGTGCTACACTCCTACTTCCAAGATGAGAACAACCTCAAAATACAAGTAGAAAACTGGTTGTCACTAGTGTATGTTACTTTTCTCATCACTACGGCTGATTTTGGCTCATAGTTTAGGAGGGTAGAGTCTATCACAGCAAGGAAGGCATGACAGAGTTCATGGGGGCCAGAACTCCTCAGATCATGGTGGACCTCAGCAAAGAGGCGGAATTGGAAGTGAGGCTGGGCTATAACCCTCAAAAGCCTATTTCCATGGGCACACCTCCACTCGCCATGATTCTGGCCCCAGAGGTTTCACAGCACCACCAGATGGGGACCAAACACTCAAACACGTGAGCCAGTGGAAGACATTTCACGTTCAAACCACAACTACTAAGTGGTATCTGGATTTAACTGCTAAATGTAAACAAAAAGTGGTAAGTCTGACGATAGTTACCAGGCAAAGTTAGTAACTCTGTGCTACAATATACATTAGAAATAGGAACGTAAGTATTTAAGTTGTTTTTTTAAAGGTAGGTGCAGAGATAGAGGGCTTAGCCAGAGTCTCATAGATAGCAATATAATGATATATTTGCATTAACCAGTGTTATGAAGAAAAACCACTTAGAAACTAGAACCAGTGTTATGAAGAAAAACCACTTAGAAACTAGAAACATAAAAGGGGGCTGTAGACAAACATCACTGTATATGAAATTAAAAAGTCAGTTGGAAGCGGAAGGAACCAAAAAGAGACACAAAACAAAAACTGAAGCGGAATCATTAATCATAGTAACAAAGCACAAGAAAATGCGTCAGTAAATGCATCTCATCACCATCATATTATCCTGCTATTCTCCTGACTTATGGGTATGTCACCACAGCAGAAAAGACATGAAAGGGAACAGAGAGGGCCAAGAGAGATCAAAAGAAGAGTCGAATTTTAGAAGCTCAGGAGAAGATGTTCAGCACCAAGGAGAAACTCCTGAAAGATGGAGCCCATTTTTTCCACCCCTTTCGAGATTATTATTATTAAATAAACTTGAGTATGAAGAGCTGGGGGAGGACTTTTGACGATCCTAGCTGTCAGCCCCTCTACAGATAGTTGCTATTTTTTCCTAGTGCTATTTCATTCCTTCCCAGCATCTCCCTTTATCTCTCAGGTGAATGAGCTGAGTGCTTCCACCCCCACAGAGCAAGCTGCGCCCTTCTCACACTTAAGCTGTGGTTCTTGGAGCTGCAGCTCCAGGGAAGAAAGCCTGTTCCTAATAGAGAGACTGGGGGCCTCAGTGTTTTCACATGATGTGACCAAGAATAGCAGGCTAGACTCAAAAGTTACTTGACATTTGAATACAGAGAGTTGCCACAGAAACTGACCACAAACTCCATCAATCAAACATGGAGTTGGAACCCTCTCTTAATTTGGATTTAGAAGGCAAAGACCAGCACCTGCCTTGAGGATATAAAGTTTCTAACTTTATCCAGGCTCTAATTTACCTCAGTGTAATAGTGAAAAGTGATGCACTGGATTCCACCGTGTAATTACTAAAGTCACAGAATTTCAAAACATTTTTGGAAAGAACTAGGGGACTAACACCATACACATGAAAGAATTTAACAATCTGTCAAAGGCTTTCGGTGATCTACTTTCTCTAAATCCAGCTTATTTTGAAACACCATAAACCCAGCATTTAAATTTTATTTTTTACCTAAATGGAATATTCCTTTTGAAACTGTTTACCAGCAGCTGAACAGTCCATTTTAAAAAATTATACACATGTTATTATTTCCAGCCAAATCTTTAAGTAAGTAGTTTTGGAAGGTGCTTCGAATCACAGCATTGATCACTTCTCACTCACTCTCTCACTGGATACTCATCTGGACCCCCACGCAAGCCCAGCCACTAACAAGACAAATGCAAGTCTTTGCTGTGAGCTCTCTGACATTTGTCAAACTGATAAGCCCTCCCACACTTCTCTTTCTGAATTAGTCTTGACAGACAAAAACCACAGGCAAAAACATCCAAACATGGACTTCCTTTAATCCTTTTGGTTTAAGACCATGCATTCTTCAGGTGAAGAATTCTAAGGCAAAATCAGATCTATACATCATCTGGAAGTTCCTAGTGATCTCTTATATATTGCTAGAGAGAGAGAGAGAAAGAGAGAGAGAGAAAGAGAGAGAGAACCATGATATCCACAATAGCATTTACTGATTGTGAAAAATGTGTATGGAATAATAAAAAAATTACAAAAATAACTGAGATTAATTATAAGTAAGTCATTATATGTCAATGATCATGGCATCAACCACAGGAGGATATGCATTCAAGTAAAGCTGGCTTAATTTATTTGCTGATGAAAATGAATGAGTGGAAGCTTGCATTTGAATCCCAAGACTTTCTGTCCAGAGCGATGTGTTTGGTCTGTGGAACAGCAGATAAGCATCAGCAGAGAACTTGATAGAAATTCAATCTTCAAGCCCCAACCCAGAGCTACGCATCGGGACCTCTGAGACTGGGGTAGAATTGTGTACACGATTGTGATAAATCCTCAAGTTTAACAGATACTGGTTTAACAGCAATGGGCTAAAACTAAAACACCATTAAAATACCATTCAAAAACTAAAATCTAAAATACCATTTGCTACTTAAAATTTTGTGAATCCATGATTTTCAAAAGGCATCATATTTTAAATGAAATTTTATTTTAGAATAGCTTTAGATTTACTGAAATGCTGCAAGGATGATGCATAGAATTACCACACACATTGACACCACCAGCACCCAGTTTCCCCACCATTAACATCTTTCATTAATATAGTATGTTTGCTGCAATTAGTGGCTCTGTCTTAACACACTATTATTAAATAGAAAGCCTACTCTTGGTCACATGTTCTACCCAATATCCTTTTCCTGTTCCTAGGATCTCAGCCTCAGTATCACATTTAATCTCCTTAAGCCCGTTCTCTTAGCTAATAGTTTCTCAGACTTTCCTTCTTTTTGATAACCTTATCTGTCTGACAAGTACAAGTTACTCAGAAGAATATTCCTCAATTAGGATTTGTCTGTGTTTTCAGATGATTGGACTAGGATTGTAGATTTGGGGCTAAAAAAGAAATAGAGATAGTGATACTCATGTAACATGAAAGGTACATGATATCAACATGACCTTACACTGATGAAGCTAGCTTTGATGACCTGGTAGAGATCATGCTGGTTAGATATCTCCACTATAAAGTCACTCAGTTTTGCCTCTTGTCCATCTGTGGTCTTTGGAAAGTACCATACCTAAGGAAAGGGGAGTTAAACTCAATCTCCTTTAGAGAGAAGCAGCCACAAATCAGCAGAATTGTGTACCTGCAAAATAAATAAAAAGTAATTCTGATGTCTGAGATGGTTTGAAAATGATAGAAGCACAGATAGGTGAGTAATTAACACCAGGCAATATAAATTAAACCATAGTGACATATTACCATTTTTCTGGGTCAAATTTTTTGTCTCAAGATCATGAGGAATGGTGAGTGTGGACAGTTGAAGAAGGGTAAGTAGGCAGAGCTTTTGAAGAAAGGAAAGTAAAAAAAAAAGTGAAAGAACAAAGCTCCTGCTGACTGGCTGCCCAATGACTATTATCTAGGGGTTTATAAGACTTTCTGAACAAGGAAGTAAGCTGATCTTTAAAACTACTGGACTGAAGTATGGAGAAGTATAGTTTTGGCCCAATCATCAATCCCCATGAGGTGTCCTGACGTCTCATGCCCAATCAGTGAACTAACTGGCTATGTTCTTTGTCTTGGCGATGAGACCAGGGGGAGGGGGTTTAGGACACACCTGTAAGTTCTGTAAGAGAAAGACAGAATTCAGCATGAAAAACAAGGGGGAGGCTCTGTTTAGTCCAACTGTAAATCCCCATGAGACACTTATGTGCCCCTGCATCCTGGTGGCTGGGCTGAGACTAACTGGCCCAGCCATAAATTCCTATGAAATGTTTTTGCATCTCTTTCTGCTCGATGCCATGCTGGAACTTTTGTGCATACTTCCAGGGACCAGTGAAGGAAGTGTCTGGTCATGGAGGTCTCCAGGCATCTGGGCTCATTGGTTTGTTGATTTGTTTAACAGATATAAGGGAAGAGAAAACAACAATGAAACACGAAGATGCTAACTCTACCTTTGGTAGGAGCTAACTGCTAATGGTGCCAGGGACTGCTTACTCTCAAGTTCTCTTGCCCTTAACTGCCTTTCTTCTGCTTTCATCAGTGGGCAATGTGTCCACCTAATGGCAGCATGGGGTAAGTAGATAGTATTGTGGGCTCCCATACTTGACACTTGTGGTGTGAATAGTAGTGGTCACATTGATAGCTTCTCTTGTCTTGCAGACATACATGTAGGATCTTTTTCCTATTCAAGACACTCCTCTTTTTCTTCAGTTGTTACTAATCTTGCCTGTGTTACCTGAAGTTACCTTAGGAACTTGCAGAGTTAATACTTGGCTAGTGAGGTTTCCTCGAGCTTCCCAGCTGACTAGAATGTGCAAGCAAGGGCTCCAAAGCACAATCTCAGAGTTATCTTTAATCTTTGAGTGATCGCTTTTAGCTCATGATCGCCCACTGCAGAACCAGTGAATATTAAAACAGAGCAAAGTGTAAATTTTCATAGTGCTTCAGTGTGTTTCTACAAGAGTGCAGTGGTGGTAATGAACTCCAGACTAGGATACTCCCAGGAAAGGGAACACCTTAAAGAATAGGAAAAAAAAAACTGATGTATAACACAGACCCTATCCTCAAGGTTCTCACCAAAAGTAAGCAAAAGAGCAGTGTATATAGGTGTGAGTAGCTGTGGTACAATCATAGTATCAGAAGTATCTTATAGTATTGAGTTCTTATTTAGGGCCATCCTAAAGATTTTTCATGAATTTTATTATTATTCTATTTTTTAAGCAAGTAGAATTTGTAAGCAAATAGAATTTGCCCAAGGTCACATATCCAAAAGGAGACTAGAGATGGTCACAACAGTCCAGAGCCTATAAAACTTACTCTCTCTTTTACCTGCATCACAATATCTTGGAATGGAGGCAAGAAAGATTTGTGACCTAATATAGGGTGCTTAAGGGAAGGCTTTCAACGGATGGGCTATAGAAACTGAGTCAAAAAGGGACACACATATCAGGGGAGTATGAAATACATCAATAGACTTTCTTATACCACGGGTTTCCAAAGTATTCATGCAGTTAGAGCCTGAGCAATGGATCAGAGAAACGGGCATGAAGTCATGGCACTCTCTCTTCAGTTCCTTTGGTCTGGCTGTGGTGGGAAGGAGCTCTGGGAAGGAAGTGAAATCAGAGGAAAAGTTTGGAAGAGGACAGAGTTGACAGCTAGGAGAGGGGTGCTGTCCTTCTCCACTGCCCACTTAACACCTGGATGCTTAGAAGGAGTTTATGGGAACTTCTTTCAGTGGAAGTTAGTGGCATGTTGTGGTTGAGTGGAAGGTTTGGGACTTGTAGACAGAGAAGAATTTGGTCTTAAATCTCCAGGAAGCTAAGAATACAGTAAGAATGAACTCACAATCAAGATAGTTTCTAACCAGTCTACAGAAAAAAAATTTTATATGTGAAAAGTCCTGTTAAATTATTTTTGGATTTTGACACAAATAGCTTTTGCCTCCAAGAACACAGGAGATTCTATTCCTGTCTTATATATGTAACTTTGGCATTATTCAATAAATAACTCCCTTGAAGCTTTATCTCCTGAGTATAAAGACACAGAGATGAAGTCTCAACAAATACAAGCTACCATGCTTCTTAAAGGAATTAGAAAAAAGACATTTGTTTTGGTAGCAGGTATAAATGCTTCATATAAAACAATTTTGGGAGGCAGAAAGATAGCACATCTCTATAATTTTCTTGTGTTGACAATGAATTGTATGGCATCATTTAACATTTTCTATTCTGTTATGCCTGATATCCCTTGGAAATTTCAATTTTAGGCTGTTAATTAGAATGTGCCACATATAACTATTTAATGAATCTGAAATCTTGAGCAAAGGTCACTTCACTAATCATTATTTTTCTTTGCCACTTCTAATGCTATTGAATTTTCCACACTATGCCAAATTCCCTTTGCAATTAACTAATTTAGAGAAAAATTTTCAGTGAAGCCACATGGATACCTACACACGAATACCTATACAAGACCTGATGTTTATAAAATACGCTCTTCTACTGATATGATTTGATATATTCTAAAACATCTTAGCTCTTTAGTTGTCTTGATTCTACCCATTGCTCTTATCATGTTAATGCAATCTTAATGTGCTTCTGGGGCTCCAAGATTAATATCTCTCTCTTCCTAGAATATGAGAACTATGTGAGCAGAGTTCTACAAGCTTGCCTGCCAATATACCTCCAGAGCTTTGCCCACTACTTGATACAAACTAGACATTGATAACTTTCTGCTATGTATGATCAGAACCTGATCAGAATACCACTCTTACTTATGGAGAGTAACAGGAGAAGGTACATTGCACAAATCCTAAAGGTATGCATCATCATTCAAAATGTGTTAACAATTATGTGTTAAAAATGTGTTATCAATATCAATAATTATCTAAATATCACAGCAATTTGAAATAATTTGATGAAACACTGCTTTGCTAGAAGAATTTAATAATTTCCAAGTACTATTTACCCCATCTGCTCCTATGGTACCTCTTCTCTCGTCTCCTTTTCTCCTTAGGCAGTGCCACAGATAAGACAAGGGATATTAGGTCAGAGGAGAAAGGGAGGATGGAAGGAAAAAAGGAGAGGGAAGAAGCTGCTACAGTTTTGGTTATTTAAAATTTTTAAATTATGAATTTTAAGTGAACAGAGGAACTTTTCTTGGAAAGAGGCTTACAGCCTATGGCTACCAAAAAGTAATAATACAAGTGGGAGACATAGGCACAGCAGAGCACTGTGTCTTCATTCCGGATGTGCTCAGGGCACTTGTTTAAGGTCCTCATTGGATTGCCGGCACTCAATGTTATTAGAGCATACGCAATGTACTTCAGATGTGGTTACCTTGAGAGCAGTACACAATAAAACAAAATCTACAAATTGAGTGCATGTAATGAATTCTGATGTCTACTTATCAGCATTAGGCTGATGGCTTAGAGATGTCAAATAACGTGCCGCATAGCAGTTTTCCTCCACTTAAGCTTCTTGACAAAAAAAAAAGCAAAATAAACAGCTCCCATTTGAAAAGTTGCTTTCTTTAGTATTTAATTTTAAATAATGTCCAGGAAGTGTAAGATATCAAATATTTACTTGAAATAATATTTCCAATGAACATGACAAAACAGAGAAGTAATAAGAGTTTGAACGATATTTCATACCCTTAGGATTTATGCAATATATCATCTCTTATTTCACTCCATAAGTGACAGGTCCAGCATTATTTCATGTGAAAAAAGCTACAGAGAACTGTTATTTATTAGGTCAGTTACAGAAGGTATACCAATTATTTATGAGAGTCTATGGGTAAAATTGAGTTATCCCTGGTTTTCTATCCCCAAACCACAAATGCTTTTAGGCTTTAGGCACACAAAATAGAGAGAAACCAAATCAAAAGCAAAGCCTAGCTTTTGTTGCTCTGGGGGAGAAACCAGCTCTTCTTGCTTCTAAATGTAATTCTGAATATAAAGTGGATACAAAAGAAGAGTTTGAAATGAGATTCTAGCTGTATGAGACTGCAGAGACATCAGCTTAGACTCCTTTACCTTATAAAGAAGAAACTGAGGCTGTGAGGAGTGTGACTTGTTCAAAGTCATACAAGTAATACAAAATATGAAAGAAAAATCTATTTATGAAACAAAAGCTTCATTTCTTAAATAATACTTAAGTCCTAAAATGGAGTTTATTTCCATTTACTTTGAAACAGTTTAACTTTATTACAATATAAAACTTCTGTCAGGCTGGGGAGATGGATCAGTGGTTAAAGGTGTTTGCTTACAAAGTCTGATTGTCTGGGTTCTAAATTCCCCTGTATCCACATAAAGTGAAATGCAC
>PVHP010025940.1:20000-25073 GCA_004024765.1 Zapus hudsonius | reverse complement strand
TTTTGAAATCTCCTTTGCTAATAGTTTTATGGGGCTGATCTCAGGCCAAGTGATAATTAGTCTTCCCAGGTTCAATGGGGTCACCTGGCCCACCATCCTGCTTCAGCTTTAATGAGACACTAGGCATGCTATAGCAGTGGTATAATAAGTGGGGTGAAGATGGTGCTTGGCTCTTAGATTTCCAGGGGTGAACCCAGGCTGGTGTGGAAGTGAGGTCTGTGAGCCATGTTCTTGCATCGCTGATTAAAGCTTGTCTCCTTGGATGGTGTGTGTGTGTGTGTGTGTGTGTGTGTGTGTGTGTGTGTGTGTGTGTGTCCACGTGGAGTGTATGCACATACATGCATCTTCCTGTACTTGTTAACTATTATGCTGTTGGGTCAGGATGTGCAAGGGAGCTAGACGTTTCTGTATTTTCTTTTTGCTTATTTATTTGTGAGGAGAGAGAGGAAGGGAAAGAAAGAAAGAGGGAGGGAGAATGAGTGAGTATATATGGGCAGACCAGGGCCTTCTGCCACTCAAATGAGCTCCCGATGCATGGGCCACTCTGTAAATCTGTCTTTACATGGTACTAGCGCCTCAAACACAGGCTGGCAGGCTTTGCAAGCAAGTGACTTTAACTGCTGAGCCATCTCTCCAGCCCTGGTTTCTGTATTTTCTTTCCAGGTCAGCATAGCATTTTCTTTAGCTGCTCTGCTTGTTTTTAAAAGATGATGGACTAGGTAACCCTATTGGACCTGGAAAGATTACTTATCGCTTGGCCTGAGATCAGCCCGATAAACTATTAGCAAAAGAGATTTCAAAAGGCATGTTTTCCAAGCATCATTTTTTTTCTCATTTTGAAGTAGAAATTAATATGAACAAAAACATCTCTCTGATAGGATGGTTAGGAGTTCTTAGGTTTTGTTTCTTTTCCTAATAAAAAGTTTCTGCATGTATGCATGTATGTGTGCTTTATGTTTCTAAGTGTGTAGATGTGTGTGTGTGTGTGTGTGTGTGCGTGTATGCCAGAAGACAATGTTGGGTATCTTCCTCACTTACTCTCCATCTTATATTTTGAATCTAGAACTGAACTTTGAGCTCATGGATTTTTGTTGAGCTATGTAGCCAGCAAATCCTAGGGATCCTTCCAAGACCATGCAGTGATTTTATGTGGCACTGGAGAACCAAACCAAGGCTTTTACGCCTGCATGGCAGGTGCTCTATTACCTGAGCCATCTCCACAACTGCTCTGCTTGGTTTCTATGTAGCCAGGGCGGGTTAGATGGACTATGGAGAAAATACTCGAATAGGATTTAATTGCTAACTTTTCTTCTTTCCTACTTTCTCTCCTTACAAGTTGGGCCACAATACGTAGATGCTTCCAAACACACATGCACACACACACACACATACACACACACACACACACACACACACACACACACACACACCCCTCACACATACCCCTGCCTGAGGCTTTGAGCCTCAAACACACAGACAAGTCCAATTTTATATTGATGGCTCATTTCTGTCACTTATAACATCACGTGACTCAACGTCTGTGACTCAGTAGCCACAAGGAAAATCCTGATGAAGGTCAGTGGAGCGATGCTTTTTATGGCCACTGAATGGTGATAAATGCGTTGATAAATGGAGATGACGTCCTATTCCTATACATCCCTGTCCTCCAGCCTGGCAATGAATCAGGAATCCAAGAAAAGGAGCCTCTGAGCGTTCATCAGGGCTTCATCTAACCTCAGCAGGAAGCAGGAATCAACAGTGTTACAGGCGGCTCTAAGTCTGGAAACTCAAGAGCTGTGTCTACCTTCTTTCCTCCTTTCCCCAACGCCACGTTGACTGATTCCTTCATCTTTTCCTTCTGCCCTGGAAAATACTCTTAATTTCTTTTTGCATAGAAACAAAAAACAAAGTATATGAAACACACTGAGAGAGAAGACTACATTTCCAGGATATATATGCTACAGTTTTACTAAGTAATGACTAGTCTGTGAACTATAGGAAACTTCTAGACACTTACTAAAAATCTATCTTATATCACCAGACGCTCTTTTCCTCTCTGGTCAGTGCACTAAAAACGTCTTCCTTGGTATTTCTTATTTCACCAAAAGTGTGATTTTAAAAGGCTCTTAAATACAAATCTCTTTTTCTGGGCCACAAAAAAACTTTACTTTCTTGAAAAATCACCCCCATAAAATGCGGTTCTGAACATCATGATCTACAATTTGAGAAAAACAGTTTGTTCTGTGGCTGGCTTCTTTTTTACATTCCTACCCCCAAATCTGACCATTTAAAACTTTAGCCAATTACTTGTAAGATAAATAGCTTACAGGAAGTAAAGACCACATTTTTTTTTTCTTACAGTGATAACAGAAGTGTCTGGCAACTTGGGAAATTTTGTATTTTCCCAAGAATAGCTGTGTGCCTATGAAGAACTCTCTGGAAACCTGATCCTCTTTTCATTCCTTTTTTTAAAAAAAATCTTTATTTATTTATTTATTTATTTGTAAACAGAGAGAAATAGAGAAAAAAAGAGACAGATAGAATGGGTGCACCAGAGGCTCTAGCTGTAGCAAATGAACTTCAGATGCATGCATCACTTTGTGCATCTGGCTTTAACATGGGTACTGGGGAATCAAACCCAGGTTGTTAGGCTTTGCAGGCAAGTGCCTTAACGTATGAGCCAAATCTCCAGCCTCCTCATTCTTTTTTTTTAACATTTTATTGATAACTTCTATAATTATAGACAATAAAACCATTAGGATTCCATTTCTACCCACTCTCATATCTCTTCCCCCTCTCGATTAGTCTCTGTTTTGTTTCGGTGTCATCATCTTTTCCTCCCATAATGTGTTGGTATCATCAAGCACTGTGAAGTCATGAATATCAAGGCCATTTTGTGTCTAGGAGTAAGCAGTCCTATATCTCATTCTGATTGAAAACTAAGAGCCTTGGCAATGGCCTGTAATATTTTGAGGGCCTCAGGAACCTCCCTGGCCAACAACTCACTGGAAGGTATCCCATATCTGGCACTGAAGATTTCCTAGTTACAATCTATAGCTTTGGGTGTGCCATTATCCAAAGAAGTAGGTTTCCATATCAGCCCCTCATTCTTAATGAAATGCTTAAGAGTAAGACTGTCTCACAAAACAAGGTGGAGAGTGATTGAAGAAGGCACATCCAGTATTGACCCCCGACCTTCACATGTATGTATATGCACCTGGCATGCACATATACATATACATATGTAAACACACATATATACATGCACACACACATCACACCACACACATACACACAAAAGGACTTCTAATATTAGCATGTGTATAAATAGAGGAAAACATTTTTAGGTAACATGTGGAAGTGTGACCCATACCACGGAGATAATAGACTTTGACAGCTCCCTCGGTTTCCTGACTCCCAAAGTGGTACCCAAGTGGAGTTCAGATACAGTCCCACAGCGACACGGTGTCATGGTTTGATCCAGGTGTCCCCCACAAACAAATGAATGTGTTCTGGGTAGTTGATTCTCAGCTGATGGTAGTTTGGATTTTACAACCTCGATGGAGCTGTGTTGTTGGGGGCGGGATTATGGGGGTTATAAGCCAGCTTCCCCTTTCCAGTGTTTGGCACACCTTCCTGCCGCTGTTTGCAGTGCTGTGGCGGAGGTGATGTCCAGCCCTCTGCTCATGCCATCATTTTCCCTGCCAGGATGGAGTCTCCCCCCGAGTCCATAAACCAAATAAACCCATTCCTCCATAAGCCACTTTTGCTTGGGTTCTTTCTGCGCAACAACTAGAAAGCTGACCACAACACATGGCTTCGACATCCCTCTCTGATCACCTACATGGATGGGGAGGACGTCTGAAGGCCAGTGAGAGTTATGCTTCTATTGGACTTTCTCTGTTCACTACCTGCTTTAGTTTATCATGGAGAGAGTCTGCTTTGCAAGTGCGCATCTTAAATTGTTGGACTGCCTTCTTTCTCCTAGTTTCTAGAAACTTCTCTGCTTTTTTTCTTTGCTTCCACTCAGTGCCTTTGCTTGAATTTGTGAAGATGTTGCATTATGTGTCCCCAGATATCAACACAGGGCTTGGCACATAGTTGATGCTCAGTGAATGGTGGAAAATGGTTCCTGAGATTATCTGTAATTCTGCTTCTTAATCCTGGATGCTTTTGTATAATAACAAAAAAATCTCAAACTTTAATGCTGATAATATTATTTCTCACTGGTTGAATGTCCATCCATCTATTTATTCCAAAACTTGACTAATTCATATTGGACAAGATTGCAGGACCATCAAGTGACAAACTTAATTCTGGAGTACCACAGTGCAAGGCATGCTGGCCTCTACCCTCTGGACTTCACGCTGCCATGGTAACCATTTTCTGGTTTACATGACTACATTACAACTCTTATCTCCTCCCCTCCTTTCTACAATGCCACGGGAGACACATAATTTGAAGGACAGTAAACAAAAAGTTTACTATTCTTTTTTTTTTTTTGAGGTAGGGTCTCACTCTAGCCCAGGCTGACCTGGAATTCACTCTGTAGTCTCAGGGTGGCCTTGAACTCATGGTGATCCTCCTACCTCTGCCTCCCAAGTTCTGGGATTAAAGGCGTGTGCCACCACACCCAGCTAACAAAAAGTTTAAATAAAAAATAATTATAGACAACTTCTACTTCTGACTGACAATAAAATATAAGAGAACTAGATATCACAATGAAAGAACCCAAAGTAAAAATTGAAAACAAAATGAAGCAATAGTTGGGGGGAGATAGGGAAGCAAAAAGTAAACTTTTGTAATCATAATCTTTATTAGAAGCAGAGAAGAGTAAAGCTCACAAAGATTTTAATTACTAACATAAAGCAGCAGTTCTCAATTTGGGGGGGGATTTTATTGACTGACATAAAAGGAAAATGTGAGTAACTTCGGGGAAAGTAGCTCAGGCAAAGAAATAGTGGGAAAGAAATGAAGAATAAGCAATTTTTTACAAAAATCCTCAGTTTTGTGTTCCCTCCACTCATCAATGCACCCTGTCTATTAGACATTTATTAGCTAAGTATGTGGGAT
>PVHP010025940.1:0-17500 GCA_004024765.1 Zapus hudsonius | reverse complement strand
CCTCTCCAGTGCTGGATTACAAGAATATGCTACCATGCCTGGATTGTGTGTGTGTGTGTGTGTGTGTGTGTGTGTGTGTGTGTGTGTGTGTGGATTTTGGGGAATCTGAACTCAGGTCCTCATGTTTTTATAACAAGCATGTCCCTGACTGAGCCATCCTCCCAGACAGACACTACTATCCACGGTATGCCAGGTCTGTGCCAGGAAGCTTTGGCAGGGATTAGCAAATGTATTAGGGTTGATCATGTCTTGTAGGATTTTACTTACTTGAGAAGTGACATGAAAATTCAGAAAAAGTACGTGACTGCCATCGAACTAGCAAAGGCATTTTAATTAGGTCTCAGTAGATTTAGGATAGGCTAGATGGAGAGACGCAGCAGACAGGAAGGGCACTGCAGATGTTCCAGAAAGAAGAGCAAAATGCTGAAGCTGACAATGAGCCGAGAAAATACTAGAACTTTCCGCAGAGATGAGGTTGTCTGTGGCGGGGTGTGGAGAAATGGTAACAGGGAGTCCTCCCCAACTCCTCTTGTCCTGTTGGATTTTACCCTTTCCAAATGATGACGTATAGGTTCTACATGACACCCAAGTGTAATGCCTGTCCCTAACCAGTGTGACTTCCCTGTCCGAGACCCTTCATCTTTGGAATCTACCCACATCAATTTCTGCTTAATCTCTGCTAGAACAAACATGGTTTACTCTTTGAGTTAAGCAATTTTGAATGAGAGATTTCTTAAAATATACAGTTCTTGGCAGCAGGCATAAAATTTCAGAAAAACAGAATAGCAGATGCAGCTTTAAAAGTATTTTTTTTTAGTTGAAAGGTCCAGAGTACCGATGCATACATTCATTTATATTTGATAACCTCAATGAGAACACTGGACCCCTGATTGAAGTCTTAATAATTCTGGCATGCATTTATCTTTGCAAACATCGGAGGGAGGGTCTCTCTGAATTGAGAACACTAAAGACAGAAATGCCAAATAGTATTCCAGAGCAACCAAGTGGCACTAGGGAAGATGGATGTGAGGAGGGTGTATGCTTTAGTTAGAATCCACTTAACCTGCAGCCCTGAACTCCACTGGTAGAATCCGGGTTACCTTCAGCATGGCAGGCATGTGTACTATGAACAGCCAAGGGACATAGACTCCATGGTACTTTCCAAACATGCATTTTGCTATCTTCCCAGATCCAGGAGCCTCTAACTCACTCTACACGCTCATTCTGTAGTGCCCGAGCTGTGCCTGGCCGTATCATCCTTCATGGTGAACCTGGGCATCGGAAAGCTTGCAGGACCTTCAGAGAGTGCTGAGACAAGGTTCATGTTCTCCTAAGACTTTCCTGCGTGGAACACTGACACCTGCAAACATTCCTTTGCTGGAAAAGTCACCCTCTTCTTATTGTAACTGTTCTAGATTTTTACATTTTTATTTATTTATATGAGAGAGGGAGGGCACACCAAAGTCTCTTGCCTCTGCAAATAAATTCCAAATACATACACCACTTTGAGCATCTGGCTTTATATGGATACTAGGGAATCAAACCAGGACCAAAGGGCTTTGCAAGCAAGCGCCTTTAACCACTGTGTCATCTTCCCAGCCCAATTCTAGCTTTTCTTTCTTTCACTTAAAATTTGGGGCCCAGAGGCAACACGATTCTCTTAGCAGGAGGCCAAGTGAGAAAAGAACAGAAAGGAACCACTTGCCTCTGATGATCTGGACACTGCAATGCAGTTTTGTTCTGCAGCAAAGCTTTTAAGCTATAGACACCAGAACTCAACGATCCCATTGGCCAAGACTCTGAAAGCTGGGCATGGCATTTTTTAAAAAAAAATGTGGTAACATTATAGCCCAAGGGAGGCTTCTGCTGGATGCATTTAAAGAAAGGATTTAGAGAACATTTTATTTTCTTATTTACAATACAGCCCTTAAAACATTTGTCCACTTAAAGGATCACTAGTACCTTAGAGGCTCTGCTCTGTTCTGAGAACACACAGACTTAACATTTGCTTTTTGATATTCCTCTCAATCTCTTTGGCCTTTCTCACTCGCAGACAACATCATTGGTGAGTAAACACTGTTTTTTTCTCTAATGTGTGCTTATCTATGTGTGTTCATGTGCATTTGGGTGCTGGTGTGGAGCGGAGACATCAATATCGGGTGTCCTCTGTTACTTCTCCATGAGTCTTGGTCTCTCACTGAACTCCCAACTCACTGGTCAACAAACTCCAGGAATCTTCATGTCTCTAGCTTTATAGCTCTGGGACTATAGGCACATGCCACTATGCCCGGCATTTTATGTGGGTGCTGAGGATTAGAACTCAGTCCTCAATGCTTGCATGGCAGACACTGTACCACAGAGTTCTCTTCCCAGTTCCAAGTCTTGCCTATTTTTTTTAAATTTTATGTTATGAATATGAGTGGATATATATATTTCTATAGAAACTCTAATAATTAGCTTGAGCAGTGGGATGCAGTCAGAATAGACCAGGAAACAAACGAATCATCAAACAAAGGCACAGAAGAAAGGGCTTGGCCTGGATGTCATGTAATATTTCCTCATATTATAGGATTCATTATAATGGCAATGAATTGCTATGGATTGATTCTTCAATGCCAAGTTCCCTCATTATTTTTTGCCTGTGTGTACATGGTATGGAGAAATGGTAACAGGTAGTCCTCCCCAACTCCTCTTGTCCTGTCGGATTTTACCCTTTCAAGATGATGACATACAGGTTCTACATGACACGTATGTATGTACATGACATGTATGTATGGCATGTATGTGGGCAGATGTGCGCACACATGCATGTGTTGGTATGTGTGTGTGTGCATGAATAGGCCAGAGGACGACCTTGGGTATAATCCTCAATAATACTATTCACCCTAGTTAAGAGAGGGTTTCTCATTGGCTTTGAGCTCACTAATTAGGTTAGATTGCTTGGCTGGTGAATTCCAGAGATGCTAGGATTACAGGCATGTACCACTACACCTAACCTTTGATGTGGGAACTGGGGATCTGAACTCAGGTCCTCATGTTTACATGGCAAGAACTTTATCCACTGAGCCATCTCCCCAGCCCCAATCCCTGCATTTCAAATGCTCTCCCAGTAAAGATGCTTTCACATTGGGTCATACAGCTGATGGCTGTGGTAGATTCCATGGGTGGCTCGCCCATATCTCATTTTCCATACTGGTGCTGTGATTGTTGGCTGCTCATGAATGACAGATAACTCATCCCCAACACACACACACACACACACACACACACACACACACACACACACACACACACACTTTATTTGTCAAGAGAATTGTCTTTAACCAAACTGGATTTTCCTTCTTGAATGGCAAAGCCCTTCCTACCTTCTATGGCAGACACACTCAGTGATTGGATGTAGAAGGATGGTCTCGTGTCACAGTGAACATTGGAACCAACTGCCACAGACTCGTCCTATGACTACATCTCTGGCTAGTTCATTCTCTTATCCTGCCCATTTCTTTGGCTGTCCTGCTCCCAAAGGCACAATAAACCACTTTCATAATAACGCTTGCTTGTCAGGATCCTTACTGAAGACAGAATTATTATTATTCCTATGGTTTCCACTTGGGCAGTTATTAAGGTCCATGATACTTCAGTGAGCATATAAGGAAATTTGAAATATTTTTTCCACGTGCATAGTATATGTGGTGTGGTGTGTGTGGTGTATGTACATACATGTATGTGCTGATGTGGTGCCCTGGGCGCCCACCGGTGGGAATCCGAAAAGGACTTCTGGTTTCCCACTCTGTCACTCACTCACCTGTTGTTTTCCTTGTGATGGAATCTCTTAGTGATTCTGGAGTTTGCTGTTTATGAACCCCAGCAAATCTTCAGTCTCCACTCTTGAAAGGATTGGGGTTTTCATACATGCAGGGCCACATGAAGTTTGTTTATATGCATTCTAGAGATTCAAACTTGGGTTGTCTCAGCTCCCCTCAGGCCCTCATGCTTGTGTAGGAAGTGCACTTAATCACTGAGTCATCTCTTCAGCCCAACTTGAAATATTTCCCAAAATTTATTTATGTTTTGATGTGTGTATGTATGTGTAGCTTGCATGTGCACATATTTTATGTGTGGGGGCACACATGTGTGTACATGTGTGTCCATGCACACAGGTCAGATGTTGATGACATCCACTCTTCACCCTACTTTTAGAGACAAGGTCTCTTATTGAACCTGGAGCTCACCAATTTGGCTAGACTAGCTAGCCAAAATGCCCTAGGGATTCTCTCTCTGCTTCCCCAGCACTTGGATTACAGTAATGTCATTTTTACATGAGTGCTGGGGACTTGAACTCAGGACCCCATGGTTGTATTGCAAGCACTTTGTGGATGGAGCTATCTCCCTAACCCTGAAACTTGCTGTCTTAGACAATGACATCTAACCTTTCTGCTAAGAACCTGTTTATAAAATCTCAGTCCATTCAATGTGCTGCGTGTTATAAGTGAAATCCAGATAGATTATAGTTAATTTAAAATAGCTTTAGAAACAAGGTAACTGAAAATAAACAGACAAGTAGAGTCCCTTAGGAGAATCTCTTTAATTGATGGGGCAGACCTACCATGGAGTTAGTGATAGTTAGAACACATATTAACCTGTGGAAGCATCTGAAATTCCAGCGAATCAGATTGGCACCTGGGTCCAATGTTCTCCCAAGAGAGTCACTTCCAAAACCCAATTCAATGTAAAGATATAATTCTATAGAAGGAATCTATTTTGGTGATACACAAGGAAGATGGTCCTTTGCCCTTCTCTCCCAACGTCAAGGCTTCAAAGGTTGCATGCAGGAGTGGGTCTTAGAGGAAGAAATGTGCTCATCAGACCAAGCACTTCAGTCAGTTCAGAATTCTCCTCATCTAAGTCTTAGTCTTTAAGTCTGTTGTCCCAGAGGCAGGAACTCACAAACACATAAGGCTGAGCACTTCTCTTGTGTCTCCATGAAAGGTTGTGTTGGCTCTCATAGACTTGCCTGGGGACTATGGAAATGTTAAAAGTTGGACTTCATGCATTTTGTATCATGTGATGGCTATGGGTGTATGGGGGGCCAGAGGCAGGATGTCAAATGCCACCATAGTCATATATCATGTGTTTGTGACTAAGCCTTATATTTAATTCCCAGCTGATGGAGCCTTTGGTTGATGGAGTCTTGCTGGAGGAGGTGTGTCACTGGTGGTGAGCCTTGGGGTGTTAGAGTCCAGCCCCACTTGTCCTGCTGAGCTCAGTCTTTGTACTTCCTCCCCGATACTGTGGAGATATAACACCCAGCTGTCTGCTCCTGCCATGTCTTCTTTCCCTGTCATAATGAAATTGAAATCTCCCCTTGAAACTACCAAGTGGAAATAATTCTTTCCTTCCTTCAGATGCTTATGGGCAGGTATTTTGTCACAGCAACAAGCAGGTAACTGCTACAGAAAATGGGAGGGGATGGCCTGAAGAGATGAGAATAATTGGTAGTAAGTCCTGGAGGTAAGGTTAGACTAGTTGAAGGGTGTGCCCTAGTACCTGCTTAACCTAAGGGTCTGGAGGTCATGTTAGTGAGGGAGGAGCTTCAGGAATCACCTTCAAATCAAGGGAACTAGAAGCAGATGGGCAATGATGGGTCTGTTTTTATTGGTCAGTGTTATTACGGTGAATGTGTAGCTTAAGTTTCAGGCATCAACAAGGCACACACACACAATGCCTTGTAAAACTAGCTATGAGCATCCTTTGGTTACAGTTACCTTCTCATTACTTGCTCAAAGCACCTGATCAAAAAGCAGCTGATGGGAGGAAAGTATTTATCTGGGAGGGATGATAGTCTCCAGGGGAAGTTCCATGATGGCAGGGGAAAGCATGGCATAAGCACAGGCTGGGCATCACCTCTGCCAAAGCAGGTGGAAAATAGCAGCAGGAGAGGAAGCCAGCTAACAGTGGTGAACCAGGGGCTGAGAAACCTCAAGGTCCATCCCCCCAGTGACACAGCTCCTCCAGCAAGGCTCCACCTTCCAAATCGCTGCTAGCTGGGGACCAAGAATTCAGAACATGAGTGTATGGGGGACACCTGATTGAAATCACCACACCTTCTGCCTTAGAAGTCCTACTCATCACCATCAGATTCATTTTACTTTGAAAGAAGTATCCATCAGCTATAAGGTGCACAGATGAGATTTGATTTTTCTTTGCCACCATGATGCAACCTTTGCTTCTCAGTTAAAAGGAAAAAAAAATAATAGCTTTCATATCTTTTGGAAAATGTCATTCTAAGGGAATCACAGTAAGTGGTCCTTTCCTAGAATCTAGAAAATGAAGATGACCTTTTATGTTGAGACCGGAGGCTCGAGCAGAGGGGAACAGAAAGAAAAAGTGACAGACCAGTGGGGGGTCCATTAGCAGCCTCACATACATACACTGCTTTTGGAAGACAGAGCTTACTGTCCTTGCCTCTTCACCCTCTTCTCCTCACCTCCATCCTTCTGCCTTTTCATTCCCTCTATTTCTGTCCTGTCTCCTCTGACACCCCTTTCTGCTTTCCTATAAAGAACTGACTCTGGTGTACTTTGTTTTTATCCACGAAAAGAACAATGCGGTGTACTATTTTTCTTTCCTTTTAGATTTTAAAAAATATTTTTCTTTATTTACAAGGATGGGGTGAGGGATTGGGTACCTCAGAGCCTCCTACTTCAGCAAACAAACATGCACCACTTTATGCATCTGGCTTTACGTGGCTACTGGGGAATCAAACCCAGGCCATCAGGTATTGCAAGCAAGTGCCTTTAACCACTGGGCAATCTCTCCAGCCCTTTTCTTAACTTTTAGATAAAAAGGTGTGGTTTGGGGAGATAGCTGAGTTGGTCAATTGCTTGTCTTACAAGTATGGGAACCTGAGTTCAATCTCTAGAACCCATGGAAAAATGTCAGTCACTGTGGCATACACCTGCAATCTCAACCTTGTGGAGGGAGAGACAATTGGGTCTCTGGGGCTTGCTGGCCTACTAGCCTAGCCTACGTTGGGAGCTCCAGGCCAATGATAGACCCTGTCTCAAAAGGAGACCGACAGTGCCTGACCAACAGCACTGAAAATTGTTCTCTGACTTTCACACCCACATTCATGTACATATGCATATATGCACAAACACACATACATGAGCATCCCCCCACCAACATGAACAAGATACAAAGGCAGCTACAAAGAAAATTCCATTCTGATAAGAGACAGATACCATGCAAATTTCTTTATCACAGGGCTTTGCTTTTTTCTTTTAAATTCATAATACAGTCTTACAAAGTTGTTGCTGTACTCAGGGTGTCCCTAGAATCCCCTTTAGGGTAATGGCTGTGACATTCCTCAGAGGTGAACATATTTCCATTACTCATTCTTAAAACCACATGCTCCTTGTCTCTTCGCAAGCATCACAATGAGATTTAAAATAGATTCGTAGCACCACTATTTAAGGGTTATGAATAGCACTGTCTTGAGAAGGCCCTGGAAGTTGAAAGTGTGGCATACGATGGGGAGCCTGGCATTCAGAAAAACCAAGCAGAAGTCTGGGTTGCCTGAGTACTTTTGAGCCTGGACCATGATGGTATCCCTCCAAAGCCCCACACTAGCAGCCAAGGGCCAGGGGATACTTCCAGGTGGAGATGTGATTGAGGGAGCTAGGAACTCCAAGATGAGAAGAATGTCCCAAGCTAACAGGATCAGTAATCCAAGGGCTACCTAACAAAAGATCAGAGTGCTGAACTTGTTCCCTTCCGTCCTGCATCTGTCATTTTTCTGGTGTCTGGCATCTTTGAGATGGAGTGTACCTCTCCACCCCCTGACCTCAACCAATAGAATTCAGCAGAAGTTGCAGCTGCCTCTA
The DNA here is from genome assembly GCA_004024765.1 of Zapus hudsonius. Classification (NCBI taxonomy): domain Eukaryota; kingdom Metazoa; phylum Chordata; class Mammalia; order Rodentia; family Dipodidae; genus Zapus; species Zapus hudsonius. Next base: position 9,617 of record PVHP010025940.1, on the reverse strand, counting down.
GCTCAAGGCCTTAGGAGCTTATTTGCATCCATTTGTCTTTGCCAGGAGGAGGATGGGACCAGGCTGAGCCATTGGCTCAAGGAAAGAGAATTTACTAGAGATGAACACAAGATGCAATGACTGAGGGATATTGGGGTCATCCAGATGTGAAGAAGTTGAAGGGATTCATCCTCGTGCTGGAGTTTTAGGGGAGTTTGTTAGCACTGTCACGGTGGAACTCCCTGACTAATACATTCTGGCTTGTCTGAATAAAAATAAAATGAGAAGTGAAGAGTAGAAGAGAGTGAGTAGATCTCCCCTTGTGAAAAACGAGGGCAGGCCTCGTGTATGTGGCTGTGATGGGAATGACACTGTTCCCTATTTTGAAGATCCCACCCCTTAATTAGTCCTGGGTCAGTGTCATTCCTGGTCACACTCAGTGCTGACAGACACTGGCTTCTTGGGAAACAAGGAACCAATATTTCAAGTCCATTTTGTTGCCCATCTGCAAGGACAGGTTCAGACAGGCACACACAGGCCAGATGCAAACAAAACGAAAGGGTTTCAGGGCTCCTGGGGGTCCGCTGAGGTCTTTAAGCATCTCACAACCAATTTATCTCTTTGCTCAGCTCTTACCTCTTCACAGATATGCTTCCCCAAAGCTCTCCAGCAACCGTCCTGCATGTAATTCTCAGGATCTAAGCGGGTCTGGGGGGAGAGGGTACCTGGACCTGGGAACAAGGCACTCATGCCTCTCATGCAGCTTCCCAGGGGACACTGCACCTAGCAGGATGCAGGAAGGCCTTACCCACTATCATGTGGTTGCAGACGTCACAGAAGGTGGGCTTCTTGAAGACATGTTCCTGAAAGGCGTGGGCTTTGCCGCTGCCAGGGTGCAAGCCAGCCCTGGTGGGGGTAGATACCAGGCTTCCAGGGATGGGCAGTGGGTTGGGGCCTGGGATGGCCTCGGCCAATACGTCTGCTTGTAGCTTCACATCACTGTTGGTTCGCGGGAAAAAGTTGTCAGCACTTTTGCTCCGTAAGCTCTTGGTCTTGAAAGAAAGTGATCGTTTTAGTTTCTGGAGCTGTAATACAATGACAGAACAGTCTCTCTTACGATCAGTTGATCAGTCATACAGGCTCAGGCTAGGGGTTGAGGTTGACTCTACACTCCTGCACTGCCACACTCATGCCTTGGGCCCAGGAGGCTTTGCCAAGTCCCTGTGTGTATAGGATGAGGTCAGTGCCTAGTCGAGATGGAACACAGTGTCCTACCCTTTATACCCTTCAAGCCTTTTAGCACAAAAGAGGTTCTACTTTCCCTTTGTGGGCTTGAATTTCAAATGCCCCCATAGGCTAATATGTCTGAATATTTTATCTTCAGCTGTTTAGGAAGGTCGTGAAAACTTTAGTAGGTTGATCCTTGCTGGAGAAAGGGTGCCACTGGGTACAAACCCTGAGGTGTTCCAGCCCAGGCCTGCTTGCTGTTCTCTGCTTCCTCCCTGCTGATGTGAATCTGGCTTTCTGCTCTTGCCTTGTTTTCCCACCGCGATGAACTATACTCCCCAAGGCTTTAAAACCAAAATAAACCCCTTCCATAATTTGCTTGTGGTTGGGTATTTTATCCCAGAATTGTGAAGGTAACTGTACACCTTGCTTCTGCCTCCTCCATCCCTCTTCTGCCTCCTTAGGCTCCACCAATGTGATGTCAAAGAATCCCAGGAGACTGTTTTTCAATGTCATCTGCCTTTTGAGTTTGGATAACTGGAAATGATCTATGAACTCCTGGGCTTCAAGGCTGTCTGTGTCATGATGTCTTTTCTCTCTTATGACCTCTTGGCAGCCACTTGTCTTCATGGACAGTAAAGCAGACAACGCCGCTGTCTGATGTGAGATCAATCTGGCTAAATTATTCCCATGATGCATCAGTAACATATGGGCAAGAAATATGTGTATATGTGCATGTGTGTGTGCGGTATATGCATGCAATGTGCATGTGCACATGTGTGGTGTGTAGTGTGTATGAGAGAGATTTGTGGTATGTGTGGTGAGTGCTGTGTTCAAACATGTATATATGCATGTGGTCAATATATATAATGTGTGTATATGTGTATGTGATTTGGTTTGTATGTGTGTGTGCATATGTGTGGTTTTTGTGCATGTGTCTGTGGGAGTTAGTGTTTCAACTGTCTGTGTGTCTTTCCCTTGCCCTTCCTGGGGCCTTGCCTTGGCTTTTCAGCCTCAACAAACTAGATCCTTTCCTGGTTGCCTTTGCAACTTATAAAGAGGCTTTAAAAGGACACTCAAAGTGAAAAATAAATGACAAAGAGAGATGGAGATATAGTTTGGCATGATGGTTAAGTTTTGTTGTCAACTTGAACTTTTTAGCAATCTTGGGTGGGTCTCTGGTGTTATTCACAGAAAAGCAGTCCTCTCAGTAGTTGGCAGGATGTAAGGAAACTCAGGGGAGCTAGAAATAAATATTCTTTCCTGGGAGGGCTGTGCAGGAAGGAAATTCCAGAGATTCAGGGAGTCAACAAGTCTGGGAAAGGGTTGCAAGACCTGGCCCTAAGGAGACCAGAGAGGGGGAGAAAATTTTCTCTCTTCCCCCTGTCTGTTTGGTTGGTTTTTTGTGTATGGTGCTGGTGGTGGGTTGGTTTCTCTCTCTGTTTGAACCTGTGAAAGGGGGCTAGCCTGTTTCATCATTATGGAACTTTCCCTGAATCTGTAGCTTCAGTAAATCCTTTCCTCCCATAAACTGTGTCTGCTTTGGAGATTTATTCAGCAGTGTGTGAGACCTTGGGTTCACTCCCCAGTACAGCAAACAAACAAGCAAGCTTTCTGCTGTGGGGACCTCTGGACTCAGTGCCTTGGTGACACTCTGCATCAGTGCTGGCCTTGCTCTGTGCTACTGTGACTCTTTCAAATATCTCACACTTACTGTGCATTTTATCACCAGCCTTCAGCAACCAGTTTTCCATCCACTCAGATAAGAGGAGGGAGCCGAGTACAAGTTGTATGACTTTCAATAGGTGACTTCATCTTTGAGGTGGTATCCTTTGGTGACTGAATCCCCAGTGCCTGGAACCTATCTCTACACTGCAACCAAAGCTGCTGATGAGAGGTGCTCAGGGTTCTAATAGTCTCCACACAGTGGGGCCAGGCTCCTATAATAAATCAGACAAACTGATGTGCCCTTGTCAAGCCTGACGCCTTCACCCCAAGGCAACCTCAGAAGACTGAAAAGTGACCATGCTCCCAGAGCTGGGGGCGTACCAGGAGAAGGCCATGTTTCCCCACCTGCTGCATGTCCATGCCTCTTTGTAATGACTGTCACTCAAAGTGGAGCCTAGGGCTGGAGAGATAGCTCAGTTGGTCAAGTGCTCACAGTGTGATGACCTGAGTTTGATCTCCAGAACCCGTGAGCCAAAAAGTCAGGTGTGATGAATGCTCTTACAATTCCAGTACCCAGGAGATGGAGACAGGTGAATCTCTATGCTTCTCTGGCCTGATAGGTAAACTTCAGGCCAATGAGGGATCCTGTCTCAGAAAAAAGAATGTGGATAGCACCCAAGGAACAACAGCCGAGGTTGTCTTTGGGTCTCCACATGCATATGCACATACATGTGCAAGCATTTTTAACCACTGAGCCCAGGCCTGCTTTCTGTGCACAGAAGTCCATCACTGACACAGTGCTGCTCTCCCACTGTCCAGGCCATGTGGTGGAACTTCTTTGCACACCTGAAGTTGGGTGTGGTTGTGTGATGCCAGCTCTCCACTTCAGGGAGCCAGGTAGGGTCCTTTACTCTGTCAGGACCCATAATGGTCATGGTTGGTTAGAGAGGACTAGTCATTAAAGAAGCATTGGCCCAGCTAGGACTATCTCATTTTCTCTGCTCTTAAGCTGAAACCTACCAGAGAAGCTTCAGCAGGAGAGAGGGAGAGTCCCTGAGGTATCTGAATTGAGATTGTGGCTTGGCCTGGCATATTCTGATTTATACAGGGAAATGGGCTCACAAAGCCCTAGGAGCTTGGCTTTTATTTTGAAGAGGGCACCTCTGAAAAAATAAGTTAGAGGAGGCTATGAAACCACACTCCCTGAGACTGAGCCAAAGCAAGTTCCTTCTGGATGCCCCGGAGGAACAAAACTCATCCTGTCTGAGTCTTTAAGTAGGTAGGGAAAAAACAGTTATTAATATAAATCTTGGTGAATAGCTGGGTTACAAAAGAAAATGAAAATAGAGCCAGGCCTTGGAAGATGACAAGGAAAGGATGTTGTATTTTTTTTTGACAGGTGACATTTGAGCAGAGCTGTGAGGAAGTGGTGAGTATGTGAGTGACACTGTAGAAGAACATTGTGGGTAATGGGATAACCAGGAGTAAAGGTCCTTTCAGGAACGCAATGCCAACAATGTCCAAGTGTCTGAGAAACACCAGTGGGTTGGTTTGTTTGCAGACCGATGGGCGTGGGGTGGTGGTGGTGAACAAGGGCCCTGAGCTTCAGGCCAGGTTTGTCAATCATGGCAATGGCTGTGGAATTTATCCTAAGGGCAATGGCTCTGACCAAAGAAGTCACAGGAGCTGACCGTTTTTTAAAAGGGCCGTGGTGACAGCCATGATAGAAGCAGATGGTTTGAGGGCAAGATCAAAGCAGGGAGGCCAGCTGGGAGATGCTTACAGTAAAGTATCCTGATGAGAAGTGATTCTGACAATTATGGTGGTTGAATTTCGAGTATATTTTGGAGGCAGAACCATGGTTTTGTTGAGGGATTGGATGTGATTGAGTTCTTTCAAGGATTTTTTTTTGCATGTGTGTGGGGGGTGGGTGGGGACTATAACCTATAGAGGTTGATGTTAGGTATCACTCTCTACCTTAGTTTTATTTATATATTTATATATTTATTTGAGACAGAGACAGAGGAACACACAGAGAGAGGAAGACACACACACAGAGGAAGACAGAGAGAGAGAGAGAGAGAGAGAGAGAGAGAGAGAGAGAGGAAGACACACACACACTCACATACAGAGTGAGTATGGGTGCGTCAGGGCCTCCAGCCACTGTAAAGGAACTCCAGACACATGTGCCACTTTGTGCATCTGGCTTTACGTGGGTACTGGGGAATTGAACTCAGGCCCTCAGGCTTTGCAACCAAGCACCTTTACCCAGTGAGTCGTCACTCTAGCTCTCCTCTACCTTATTCTTTGAGACGGGGCCTCTCATAGACCTCGGAGCTCATTGATTTGGCAGGATTAGCTAGCTAGTGAGCCTCAGGGATCTGCCTGTCTTTGCACCCCCAATGCTGGTCTTACAAATGCATGCCACCATGCCTGGCATTTTATGTAGATGCTGAGAATTTGAGCTTAGGTCCACACGTATGCAATTGTCCCAGACCCTAATCCCAAGGTTTTTTGATTGGTGCAAATGGGTGAGCTGAGGTGCCCTTTACTGGAAAGGAAGACCATCAGAGAAGAAAGCACTTGCTGTGGGGACTGGATGGTTTGAGATGTTTATTTGGAATTCAAGTAGAGACAGCAGGTTGTGGGATTCAGGAGGAAGGATGGAGCTGGGATGTTGGGTGGGGAGGCATGATCATCTAGGTGGTATGCAGGGCCATGAGACCAGGTGAAATCATTATGCAGACAGTGACAGCAGACCCTGGAGAGACCCTAGCTGAGGATGAACCTGGGATACTCTGGTTTAAGAGGCAAAGAAGGTTCATGAGAATAGTTGTGGTAGTTTGAATATAAAATGTCCCCCTTTAAACTCATGACCACCCATGGGCAGGTTATGGAACCCTAAGGAGGTGGAGCCTTACTGGAGGAAGTGTGTCCCTGGTGGTGGGCCTTGAGGGTTTTTTTTTTAAAGCATGGTCTCTACTTTCTCCCTGTTAATATGACAGTGTGATGACATAATGCCAGCTTCCTGCTCCTACCATGCTTTCTCTGCCATGATGGACTCTACACTCTGAAAGTATAAACTAAATAAACTTTTTCTTTCTCTAAGTTGCTTCTGATGAGGTATTTGTTCACAACAATGAGAAAGTAACTGATACAATAGGCAACAGAACTTGGGAGGGAGAGGGTACTGAGGATGGAGATGACCTAAGGGTGTTATGAAAGAAAATGATTCATAAAAATACCCCAGAAAATCAAATAGTATCAAGTTAATCCCAAGTTAATCATGTGAAGTTCAAGGATTGGTCATTGCATTTGACAAAGAGATCTTACTAGTAACAACAGAGTCAATGAAGTTGGATGTGGTTGGCATGGGGAGTTTATTTGAGAAGTGTTCCATGAGTATGTGGATGGTGCCATAGCATCTCTGGGGTTTATGTCACATGTGGGCTTAGTGGTAAATGGCATCACTATGCTTTCAATCCGATGACATATAACTGGGTGGTCATGTCAGAGCCCTTTCCTAGGGTTGACAAGACCAGGTGGAAACGAAGCATAAGAGGTAGATTTCAGGTTGGAACGAGGCATTTTATCCTCAGGAGAGCAACACGTACAAGCTGGTCAGGTTGGTGCTGGTTGAATGTGAACCTTTTGACTATTCTTATTTTCCTCATGAAAACAGAACAGGTCTAAGTCCTGAGTGAGATGGAATGAGGAGAGTGAGGAGATGTTGGAAGCTGGAAAAGAAACATCAGCTCAGAGATGGAGGAAAATGGCTGCACTCAAGAGCAGTGCACAGAGGCAGGCAAGGTGGTAGGGAGGCACAAGACATTGGTATCTGATCACTACCTCGTGTTTTCAATGAGAAAACAGAGACCTGGCACCTTATTCCAAATTAAATGCCAGTCATTTCTGGAGTGAAGCTCGGCACATAGGTGCATCTGGCCATAAACCAAATGAACTTTGGGGAGAAGTCAGCCCACTCTCAACCTATTCTTCAATGTAGTGTCATTTCCATCCTGGTGCCACCGGGCATCTTAGCTGTAATCTATGTGACTGCCACGCCGGATGTCATGAAAATGAGCTAGGTCAGGCAGAAACCCATGTGTCCCAAAGAACACACAGAATTCAGCTTGAAGGTGACGATACTGCAGACACATGATCACCCAGTCTTTTCTGCAGTTGTAATAAAAGCTAGTTAGCTAGTGTGCACTGTTCTTTCCAGCCAGGACCTCAAATCTGCACTTTAAGGGAAAAGAATGGTACAATCCAGGCTGTCCATACTATCAGCAGCTTGGGGAAACATGCTTGCTTTGGGCGCATGGCTCAGTTTCTTTCCTGGCGGTGTTTAGCCGTGAATTCAGCTGTCTCTACAACATCTTCTTGGCTATTTAGGAAGGTACTTCTGAAAGTGAAATTCAAATGGGGGGGAGAGAACCTTGGACAGGCAGATGTCTCATCCCTAACATTCGTGTGTGAGTGACATCTTTGGTTTTAAACGCACACCTCTGTTTACCTCTCTACACTTTACCTTCTCAAGATAGTTCTGTCTTCAGTTGAAATCCTCACTGTTTTCTTTCTTCCTGTAAAGACATTCTATTCAAGCCAACTCATGGCATCTAAGCATGGAGGAAATGAGTTACTTGGCACACAGCGGCGTAGCAGCTCTTAGGCATCGCCTCTGAGACCCACTCCCCTTCACCCTCCGTCAGCCATGCTGATGACTCACGGCAGTGTCTATTCCAACTCTGGCTGACGCTGTGGTTCGCCAGAGCAATTCCTGCACTTATCCAAGGCTTGATGGGCAGAGAGTGTGCCCTGGGGTCTTGAGAAATGCAGTGTTTAATGATGAGCAAAACCCTTCTCACCAAGGTTTTTTTACCCACCCACGATCTAATTTATTTCACAGCAAGCACAATGCATTCCAGGTCCGATTCACTCTGGGCTCAGACAGTGACTTCAAAGTCAGAAATATCCTTCCTACGTCTACCTGGCTCTGTCCCAGCTATATGCAGACATCAGTTGGTCAATGAACGTACTGGTAAAGCAATGTTTAGTGAATAGAATGGACTGAGGGCTCTATCCCTGACAACTGCATTGTCTCCAGCAAGTCCCTAAAACCTCTTAGCTTGGGTTCTGACTACACCTGCCGTCTTTCTACCCAGCTGTCAAGGTCACCTGCAACATATGCACCCACAGGTCCAAACACACTTCTTTTTGCTGTTTCCCCATCTAGCCCTCACATGCAGTGCTTCCAACGTGTGCTCAACTTTGACAATGCAGGACACTGGGTCATACAGAAGACCAAAGAGCTCATTGGTAGCTTAAGGTTAATTATAGAGTCAAGTATCAGTGCTGAAAAGTATCTTGGGGGACATATGATATGTACGCATGTTATCCAGTGGTAAGCAGAGTTCTTGATTCCTGCTGACTCTAATATGTCAGGGAAGGGAACCATCCATGGGGGCTGGAACAGTTAAGGACGTTCTTTTCAACTTGGATGAATGAATCAACTTTAAAACCCATAATTGAACTGTTTGAATACTGTGATAGTGTCCCTTGCTTCACTTCTAGGTTATACCAAAGCTCCCTGTTATGGGATACATGACCCCTCCTGACGGATAAGGGACCATCTACGTATCGATCATTATCTCTAGTCACCTTCTTCTGTCTTGGACACATGGATACACCAGAGCAGCCCTCAGGTTTCCAAAGACATGTCATCGCTTTGTGTCTTTGTTCTCCCTGGAAGGTCCATGTTGACTTGAGTGAACCTATTGTCAGTATGCCTGTTCTGAGAGCTCATCCTGGTTGGTGTGACTCTCCTAGGATGCTGATCTTCTCCCTGGGGTCTTGCCCAGCCCTCTCTGTAGGTGGCTTCTCTCTCCTATATGACTCTAACTGGGACACAGTCCTTCCTTCTTCTGCTTTTGGTTATCCATAGACCACGAGGCTACTTCTCACTTCAGTGCAGTGCTGAGCACATGCATTGACAGTAATTACACTAGCAAATACTTATTAGAGTCTTAGGGTAATGCAAGACTCCATCCTCAGTATTTTAAGTGACTCTTTCTTTGGTTATAACATAAACCTTTCAAGGCTATATAGGTACTATCAAGGAACCTTCAAGGTAGGTTCTCTCTTGTAGCTGTCTCATTAATTATGACTAAGGAGGAAATCACAGAGAGAAGTTACATTCTGGGTCCAAATACACCCAGAAAGTTTGACCGAACTGATACAAGAACCAAGTAGCAAGTCAAGCAGTCTCTGACTTCAGAGACTAAGTTTTTAATCAGGTCCCATGATGAGAGTGTAGCTGGGATGGGAAGCCTGTTCCTTTCTAACATATTTATTCCAGGGCACATGTATTAGCCATCATGGATGGGGAGAGAGTGCTCTGAGCAGTCTCTAGCATGTTCTCCACCCTACCCTAGTTGCTTCTCACAGGTGTAGGAACCAGGCTGGCTGCACAATAGGGTCTTGGAAGTCACAAGAAACATGTGCCTCAGGTGCCTCTCCCCTCATGGATTCTGAGCAGTGGCAATGGGACCTGAGGCTCAGAGCAGCATCTTCACGGGTCCTAAAAAGCCATCGGACTGTTACAGAAAAAGGCCTATGAATTACACATCCCTGTTCTCTCAAGAGCCGTATGCAGCAAGTTTCCCCTTGTGTTCTCATTTTATGGACTGCACATAGCAACAGTTCATCATTTTCTCCAGTTTAAAGACAGAATCTGGGCTGGC
>PVHP010025939.1:0-25083 GCA_004024765.1 Zapus hudsonius | reverse complement strand
AGAGAGAGACAGAAAGAGGCAGAGAGAGAATGGGCACAACAGAGTCTCCAACCACTGCAAAGGAACTCCAGACATATGCACCAACTTGTGCATCTGGCTTTATGTAGTTTACTGGGGAATTGAACTCAGGTCCTTCTGCTTTGCAGGCAACCACCTTGACCACTAATCCATCTCTCCAGACCTTACCTTTTATTTTGAAGCAACATCTTACTAAGTTTCCAAAGAGCTAAGATTTCCATGTGAATTTTTTCCATATAAAACTTTACCTTCAAGCAGACACATGAGGAAAAATAAGCAATGTGATGTCCATGCTGTACTGGCAGACACAAGGCCACCAACCTCACCTTTGACAACAATGGGAGCACAACTCTTAACACAGAGCATTTCTCATAACCCACATGATAGAAATTGCCATTTTATTACCTGTTGAGTGAGAGAATGTATTTCTGCATAGAGATTCTAAAAGCCAGGAGAATCATTGGCTCCCCATAGTCTAAGACAATCTGCCCCAACTGCAAGTTTAGTCAAGAAAACCGGGACTCAGGGTTGAGTAGACTTGTTCAAGTCACACAATTGGAGAGAACAAATCAGTCCCAAGATAAAAGGTAGATTGGTCAGGGTCTAAATCCCCAAGGAATTGGAAGGTCTGGCAACATATTGATCTCCTCGGCAACCATGACCTGAGTTGGCAACAACAGATGTGCCCGCTGCATCCTCACAGGGAAGTGGTGGCAGGAATTTGGGTACAGAACTGAGATGGCTTCTTGCTTTGCCAATGATTATTGGTGCTTCAAGTGAAGAGACAAATCCAGAAGGTATATTGTTTTCAAAAATTAAAAAAAAACAAAACAGTAGCCAAAAGCTGTCCAAAGAGGGCCATCTAAGAGGACAGATCATAGTGTAAAGTCACCCAACAGGGCCTGGTATGATTTTCTGCATATAACTGATACTCAAATAATAGTTACCCAATTTCCACTTAGGACGTCAAAAGCTATAAGAGAACATTTCCCCCGGACTATAGCAATGAGAAAAAGCCTGGAAATCTATACAATCATAACTTTGCTTGAGCCCATCTGTGCTGAGGTCACAAAGCAAGCAAGTGAACTAGATTCCAAAAGGTAAAAAATGGCCCTCTGAGGAGACAGAGGACACAACTCTGCTTCACCTTTGTCAGAGAGCAGGAAGAAGAGAGGCCACCAAAGAAGAAATTCACTAAATGTTCATAAATTATAAGGGATCAAGGTGAAGCAAGTTAGGGTAGCAGAGACCCCAAAAGTAAAATTGAGGAATGTCCTTGAGCCTACAAAAGGGAATGTGCTCCTTCCTTATGTCCTTCTCCCTCAAGGAGCCCCCACCTTCTGAGAAGCTAGAAATGTCAGAGGATTCCTGGAAGACCTCTCACTTCCAAGAAGGATAATTCTACTCCCTTTCCTGGAAACCTGGAAGCACCTGGACAACTGGCATGGAAACTGCACTGACCAGCTCAGGCCCATCCAGCAAATTCCCATGAAAGGCCCCAACTGGGGGCACCAGAAAGACTTTCCCATTTCTAAGAACTCCTTCCTGCCTTACAGCAGGAACTCACATTCTTTCCTTCTCTTAAGCTATATAATAGAATATTTCTAAACTTTACCCTATATGCCCTACGGATTTCATTAGTCAAATTTCATAAGAAAAGAACCTGAAATCCACTGACTCAGTAGAAGTTTTGTATGACTATGAATGCCTAGACCCATTACTCCTGAGTTACAGCCCAACTAAGTGCTCAAAGACACCCTAAATCCTCATATTAAAGGTAATGTCAGCACTTAGCTCAGAGCAATTGGGATCCTCAGATAAAAAGCCAGCTTCACAGTTACTTTCTTTTTTAAAAATTTTTATTGATTTATGTTTGCCCCCCCACACACACACACCTGTGCCTGCACGTCCATGTATACAAGCACGTTCATACAACCAAATATAAGACCTTGAAGGCAGAAGGAAAAACACATTATATGAGGAGGAATAAAAATGATCATAATAGTTTTCATCAAAACTATGCAAGCAGAAAAAGAGTGAGATGATAATTTTAAAATACTAAAAATAATAACTTCAGATCAAGGGGAAATTAAGGCTTTTAGACACACACTTTGAGAGAATTCATTATCAGTAGACTGTCACTGCAAGAAATGTTAACAGGCAACAGGATTATGTTAGAAGATGGAAATTTGGATCTACTTAGAGCAACAAAAAGGGTAAATGTGGTAAGAAAGGGGAGTGGGCTAAATACAAAAGACATTTTTATTTTAATAACTTTATAGATAGCTAGCTGTAAAGAAGAATGATGATAACATTTTGACGTTTATAAATACGTATCACCAAATGTCTCAGCTGCTGAGAGCCCCTGCTGTTCAAGCATGGGGCTGAGAGGGCCTGACACCATCCGAACTGCAGCCCCAGAACCCATGTAAATTACTGGACAGGGGCGCACATGCTTCTAACTCCGATTCTATGGGGAGCAGAGACAAGAAACGTGCTGGTACTCGCTGGTCTGACTGATTGAAAGAAAGTGCCACTCAGTGAGAGATTCCATCTCAAGGAAAAAGTGCACAGGGCATGTGCATCTGTACACACACGTGTGTGCATATACCATACATACACACACACACATTACCACAATGCTAACTTGCATACATGCCATGTATGTGTGATGTGGTGTGTTATGTGTGGTGTGCTCACATGTGTGTGTCAACACACTCACAGTGCACATGCATGCAGATGACCAAGGAGAGCTTCCAGTGCCCTTCTCTACGGCTCATCTGCACATTTCCTTGAGACAAGGTCTCTCCCTCAACCCTAAGCTGCCATGTTTACTCAGCAAGTTCCAGAGATCTTCCATCTATGCCGCCTGTGGACTGGAGTTACAGACACTCATGGCCCTGGCCAACTTTTTACACGGGTTCTGGAGAACTGAATGTAAGCGGTCTCAGGCCTTCCTACTTAAGAGGTAAGCACTCTTAACCACTAAAATTATTAACTGGATCCTCAAAATGGCAGATAAAAAAGAAAATGGCAAAAAAAACCAATGGGACAAATAGGAAATGGTTAGCCAGATGATAATTTTTAATCCACCAGATAAATGACTATAAAACACCTCAAGTGAAATATAAACTGTCGAATTGGCATGTTTTCAACAGAAAATCCACTTTAACCACAAATGCACCTTTAATTAGATGAAAGAAAGAGATGCTCCATACATACACTAAGGGAAAGAAAGCTGGACCTGAATTTCGTTAGTGTTAGGCAATGAACAAGACCCTCAGAATAAGGACTACGGCCAGGAATCAATAGGATTATTGCATCATCACAGGAACAATTCACCAAGAAACTGTAATAACTGTAGATATGAATGTACCTACCAACATCAGAGAATATCTCAAACAAAAACTAAGAGGGAAAGGAAAAGAGATAAATCCATAGCTATTTATGGAGACATTGCCATATCCTAATCAATACAAGAGGGCATAGAAGGAGTTAAGCATATCCTCATCAATACAAGTGGGTATGAAAGCAGGTAAGCCTGGAGACCAAGTGAGTCAACCATTGAGCTACATAGAACCACCATCCAACAGCAACACAATGCCTGTTACGTGCAGGCACTCATGGAATAAGCATGTAAAGACCACACTCTGGGCCATAACAAATCACAGCAAATGTAAAACAGTCAATTCAAATGAATTGTGTGTTCCACATGCAAAATACATTTCCTAACTGATGGAAATAAACTAGAAATCAAGAATTACAAAGAATCTTGAAAACCTTTGCTTATTTGTAGATTGTGTAATAACTGTAGAGGAAAAGAAAATGATGAAAGAAAAGGAAAAAGGAGCAAGGAAAGGGAAAGAAAGACAAAGAGAAAGGAGGGAGAGAATAAAAGAGGGGGTGTGTCAGAGGGAAGGGAAGAAGTGGTGAGGGATGGAGAAGGGGGTAGGCATGAAGTGATATGTTTCTTACTTCAAAGAATGGACTGTGGGTGATTATTTTTTTTTGTCTCAGTGTGGTAGTTTGAATAGATGTTCTCCAATAGAATCAATGGTTTATTAAAATTGTTAATTGTCTCCTGGCTGGCTGGAGGAGGTGTCACTTTGGCCTGGCCTCCTGGGGTCTAGCCCTGAGGTATTTCAAATTGGATGCAAAATACTAGGGATAGATATGCAAAAGAAAAGCCCGGAACCCCAGTCTGACAGTTCTGCCATTTCCTGTGTCACAGTGTGCTTGCTTGCTTCTGGAGGTGCTGTCTCTGTCTCTGCTTGGATCTGTTAAAGGGGGCCAGCCTTTTTCCTCTGTCTGCTACTTCAATAAATACTTTCCTCCCCAAAATTGTGCCTGGTTTGGAGATTCATTCCAGCAGTGTGTGGCTGACTACGACACTCAGATGGGAAGATATTTTAGTGCGGTCAAATTAGAACCAGGAGGAGACAATGGAAGTAACCTTCTACCTAGTAAAAACTCTCTCTAAAACACTGTGGAACTATTTATATTTGGACCTAAATTAGGAACTCGCTGTTTCAAGTCGTTCAAGACCTCATCGGCAGTTGTCCCTGGTTGAAAGCAAACGATGCCCTCCATCGTTAGATCCTAGCCAGCATGGAGATCAGACCCTGCAGCAGACTCACCTCACCCTGACAGCCTCCCACCACCTGAGCACCTGCCTTCACTAGAGGGGTCATCAACACTGCAGGACCCTTCTAGGTCACAACCCAGAGCAACAAGATAACCAGAAAGTCAGCATCCTGCCAGGAAGACCACAACCAATGGGACAGTGGGGGCCAAGGATGAGTGCCTCAGCCTCTCTTTCTTCCAGGGACAGTCTCTGGGTTTTTCAGAAATCTGGTCCAAATACAGCCCTGCTGCTAACAGCAGAATATCCTTCATTTCATTTTCTTATTGATCTTGTCCTATATTCTCTTGAATTCCTCCATGAATCACCTCCCAGGCAACATCTTACATCCAAGTCCCTACTCTTTTTTATTTTATTTTTTGCTGATGCTGTGGATTGTGCATGCCAGGCAAGTGTTCTACCAGTAAGCTACAACATCCTTGGCCCCCTAAGTCCCTGGTCTTACTCAAGACAGACTCCCCAACGGAAGCCTCAGAATGTCAGAATCACAGTCACTCTTGTTGCTGCATACAGAGTCACATAGACCAGGAAGAACCATTCACTTTTCACTTGGTCATTCTGTGAGACCAAACTCACAGACTCATGCACACTAGACAAGCACTCTACCACTGAGCCACCCCAACCTTCAACTTGGTCATTCTTAAAGATGAACTAACCACTAATTCCTGGGAAGCAGGAGAGATAGGGTGAAGACTGTCATCACAGAGACAGCTATTGCTTCTACATTTTTCCCATTGACATTAGCACTAAGAGTCAAGAGCATGTAGTCGGCCAGCTAACAGTCCCGAGTTATCTAATTCCCAGGCCTCCATCAGACCATAAAATATACATATGCAGGGCAGTACCTAAAAATGGAAATTGAATCATGACAAATTTAAGATATATTTTGGATCTGGATTGTCCCTGAACAATCTTCCGATGAAACTGAGACCATGTGCCACAGGACCTAATGACCCCCATAACTAACAGCAGGCAAGGAGTATGACAAGCCCAGCCCTGGAGCAGTTCCCTAAGCACACAGCCAGCTAAGGCTTCCTCCCTTCCCTGTCCACCCTGACCTCTGCAGTGAGTCACCTCTCCTTCCAGCATGACCACCGATCCATCAAAGGAAAAGAGACAGCCTCTCCCTCTTTTAGGAACAAAACATCTTCAAAGCATTGAAGTCAGAGCTGCTTGGAGATTCCTGGAAGGCTTTCCAAGGAACTGTCACTAGTACCATGTGGAGCTTGTCACTTCTTTCTCCTCAGGCCTAAAGCTCAGTGAGCCTCCTGCATGCAAACACAGCCCCACACAGGATCAGAGGTGAGGGGAACCCGAGGTTCCAGTCACAACCCAAATCACAGGCAGGGAGATGAGACTCCTGAGTTTTCATGGGAAGGACCTTCCCTTAACATCGGTCACAGGTCAGCACACTCCAGAGGGAGAAGTTAGACACCAGATACAGGTATGTCTGCAGAGCCGAGTTCCAAGCAGAAATCAAAGTTAATAAGAGACTGGGGAGCCTACAGGTCACTAAGAAGTTTACCAACGGTCTCAAAGAGGAGGAAAGAAAGTTCCCTCTTTTTAACTTCCATTTCTGCCACTGTAGCTGGAATTCATAACATTGTGGGTTTCATGACTTGCTCTCATCAAACTCACTCTGTGCTTTCATTCCTCAGTGTGGCAATATTGAGAGGTGTGATGTCATGGGTAGTGTTTGAGTGTCGAGGGTGGAGCTCTCATAAGTGAACTAATGCCTTTCTTACAGGAATGAGTTAGCCATCATAGGAACTGAGCCCCCTTTCTCTCTTCCTCACCTTGCTTTCTATCATAAAACACCCATCGGATGCCAACTAGACAGGGATGACCAAACATGGGCTTTCAGGCTTCCAGAACTATGAGAAAAATAATTTTCTTATTTATAGATTAATCAATCTCAGATATTTTGTTACAGCAAGAGAAAACAAAGACATCTGTCCATGCTCCTAAGCTAAAGAAGTACTTTCTTCTGTAAGTGTCAGGCCAACCCCACCACTGTGTCTTCTTCTGTAGCTATCTGGGCTGACTTTGGGCCACTCGGGGAGCAATTTACTTAGGATATATTTGGTTGCTATAGTTGTAGAGCCCATACCTAAGGGTATTACATTGCCTTTAAAGTCCACGGGATTCCATTTTATGCATCTGAGTGAGGGTGAATTTCAGAGAGATGCTCTGATTAAAGATGGAATGCAACCTAGACCATTTCCCTTCTGCTTTGAGGATAACCCCATGGAACTCCCAAAATCTTTGTGTATAGTTCACCTGGATCTTGCAGGTCTTAAAAGGTTTCTTAAACCCAAGATCATTCTCAACAAACTGACACACTGAGGCAAATCAAATATGCTTGCAAATACTTTAACTGTCCTCTTCTCAGAAGATGGGGTCTGAGTCCCACACATTAAATATGAGATGTCCTTTAGTGACTCACTTCTCCAAAAGAATGTAGCCAAGATGATGCTCTAAGAGTTCTGAAGCAAAGTCAGGTAGCTTCTGTCTGGGTCCAAAGGAACTCTAACCTAGAGATGTTCTAACTCGAAACTTAGCCACCATTACTGACCTGTCCAGGACATGTGGAGAAGCCACACACCAGTGTCTGGTGACAGTGGCAACCAACAGCCTGCATCAATCAACTTGTGTCAATCATATGAATGAGACATCTCAGAAATCAAGTCTCACTAACATTATAGCCCCAGCTACCCACAAGAGACCCTCAGTTATATCTGCTCAGATAAGCCCAGCCAACCCACAAAAGTATTAGAAATCATTTTAAATTTCTGTCATAAGCCATAAGGTTTTGGGTATGATTTTTACCAGGTATACAGTTAACAAGAGCATGTATACAGGAGACACTGACATGTTCTCACATGGCCCACTTGCTGTACCCCTTCCTTCATGGCTCTTCGCTTCTCCATGGGAGAGAAATCTAGAAAGAACCTGACTTCCAAATGTCAACCAAATGTGCCCATTAGAATCCTTCTCTATAGAAGGGTTAGGGTTATGTTTAGGAGTTAATGTTAAGGTTAGTGTGAGGATTAGGGGTTAGGGTTAGGAGTGAGGGTTAGCGGTTAAGGTTAGGGTTTAGGGTTAGGGGTTAAGGTTAGGGTAGGGTTTAGGGTTAGGAGTTAAGGTTAGGGTAGGGGTTAGGGTTAGGGTTTGGGGCTGAGAAGACTCTCAAAGCCAAGAGCTCCATTGCACCAACCACTGTACAAAGAACCTAGGCATAGAACAAGGGCCAGTCAGAGACATAGCTGGAGCTGCTAGCTGGCTCTCTTGACTCTCAGTCCCTCACTCCAGCTGCAACTCTAGCTGCCTCCCATCCATTCTGGATGAGAGCAGACACGGTCTCCAACACAGAGACAGGCAAACATTAAGTCCTTGTCTGGTAAAGTTCTTCTGAGATCCAAAGCCATACCACTTGTAATATGATCTACTAGTTAATCTGCACCCCACAAGATCTTTGCCCATAAAGTTATATTGCCAACTGATACCCCTTCCAATTATTCACTACACCTATGTATAGCATTGTCTGTGTGGCAGTATATGAGGCATACATAGATGAAAGGCACACAACTGTGAATAGCACGGCGCCACAGCCTACACCAGGCCATAGAAACAACCCATTAGAGTGACATTAAATGAACAGCATCATCTAACAGCATCATCCATGACATGCTGTGGAGACATAAATGGACTGATTTGAGGAGGGCAAAGCCAGGCTTCGCACAGTGGTCGTGTTTGCGCTGCCTTGGAAGGCTAAGCAAAGTCTGGAATGAGAGTCCAAGCAGAAGAAACAAGAAGGCAAAATATGCTTTAGATCTTTAAATGTTCTGGATGTCAAATGAGTCAGAGTCATGAGCAAATGAGATGGAAATGAGAGGCTGGGGCTCGCAAGGCAGGGCTTATATGTCAGGATAAACATTTTTGGCTGGGTCCTGGAGGGTGAGTCAGAGCAGTACTAGACTAGATCTGTATTTCACAACCGTGACTTTAGCAGAGGGAAGAGTAGATTAGATTTCAAAATGGCAGAGATCAATAAGCACTTATTTCTCATTCTTGCACCTGTGTTTTGGCTAACTATGGCTGATCTGGACTTGGTCCTAGACTATGAAAGTCATCCAGGTCTGGTGCAGTGCATCTCATCCTCCTTGGATCTAAAACTCTCTGGGGTATTTGCTTCTCATGGTGACAGCAGGAGTGCAAAAGGGCAAGCCAGACTAGGTGAGCACATGCCTCTGTTCACATCACCTGACAAAGCAGATGAGCAAGGCAGGTCAAAGCTTATTCACCACAAAGCTATAATGAGAAGCTGGATGGGTGAGTCTATCCCAGAAGGGTAGAGAATAGGGACCAATGACTCAAGCAACCAAAAATCAGATAAAGCAGGAATGAAGGCGACCCAGCAGGAAGATCCAGACAGGAGTGATGAGCATCAGAACAGAGCTAAGGCTGGAGGAATGATAACAAGAATCTGCTGAAAAAAAAGCAGGCAGGGACCCCACTGTGGCTTCCAACTCAGCAATCACATGATAGGTGATCAGGTGACTAAGGTTAGGAACTCAAGCAAGGCCCAGGCTTCAGATGTAGCTAGTAAGTTCTAGATGGAACCTGTTTGTCACTGAGATCAGGCAAGAAAAGTTGACAGTAATTGAAAATTGATTTTTTTGGAGGGGAGGGGTCTCGCATGTGGGAGCTCAGCTAGAGATATTAGTGTGAGTTGAGTTTAGAAATGCCCTATAGACTATAGTAATCACTGTAGCTCTGTATGTGACTGTGTTTGACTATATGTTCAATTCAGTTTCCCAGAGGCATTAGCCCCATTTTAGTCTAGGACTAAAAGCTATATGTGGCCAGTGGCTACCATGTTGACCAGCACAGCATCATAGAAATTTCTGTTGGACAGTGCTGACTAGTGAGTGAGCCGTGAGAAGTCAGTAAAGTAGGTGACCAAGGGATCAATAGGGGGAAATGTGAGCTTTGAGTCAGAGGATAACGAGTTGAGTTTGGGTAGTGGAGATGGCCTTGGCAGGCCATTACGACTCTGTATGGAGAACAATGCCACCCTCCCTTACCAGTACCTGTTCCTGGGTCCCCTCCAAGAGCTCAGCAAAAAAGAGATAAAGCCACTAGAAACTGTGCTCAATTCACTTTCAAATTAAAACGCAATCTAGTATTGGACTCTCTAAATATGTTGTGTACTGGGAGCTCATGATACATAGAAAAGCAAAGTGATGGTTCGACCCTCTAAAACTACCATTTGACAAAAAGACAAGGGAAGAAAAAGAAGCTGAGTGCTACCAGAGTTAGGTCTCCTCAGGGAAATCCTACCTGAGATCCAGTGTCTGGTTGCCTCAGCACCTTAGATAAGTCCCCCTTGTGTACCATGCCACGGCCTCCTCGCCTCAATAAAACAAGAATGTGGGTTCTCACATATCAAGGAAGGTATAGGATAGTGAGTCAGCAAACAGACTTCAGGGACATGTGGCTGAGGTTCAAATCCCAGTTTTACCATGCGCTAACTCTGTGGTCTTCATCCTCTGAATTCCCTGCAGCAGTTTCCCCATTTGTGAAATGAGAGCTGTATAGGCCATGGGTGAAGCGTGCACAACAACCGCAGAGTTCATGGTAAATACTTGGTAAATATCACATCATTGTCAAGCTCTGTCCCTTAGCTTGACATACAGATCTTGCTGAGAACTGGGGAAAGTCTTTCTCATAAGCAAGAGTATGCAGGCTTCTTTCTGCACTGGCCAGGTTCATCTAAATCATCCCCCCATTGATCCCCAAAACTGCCAAAGAGAATCTTGTAAAGATTGCATGTCCTTGGGAACTACTGCTCCCTCAGGCTCCCTACATAACTTGCCTACACATCCATGCTGAGCCAAGCCTCTGCTTTCTCCTTCATTCTCTATTCCAACCTGGAGCTTCTGGAAGATTCACAAACACTTGAAGGGTAGCAGGAAACCACTCAGCCTCCTGAGCTCTGGTCCCCAGACAGCCACCTGTCTCACCTCCCCTAAGGTTTCTGATCTCTGGTTCTGAGCTCCAGAGCCACAATCAACATTCACACCCAGTGCTTCTCTCCCTTGCCCATGACATCATCCAAACCATAGGCAAGGACCATGGAAAGTGTCCATTTCTGGGGATATTGAAGAGATGGGCCAGGCCTCAGAGATTCCCTGTGTCTGCTAGTGGTAAGACTGTGACGGGTCATGCAGCTCCAGAGACAACCCCCCTCCTTGAGTGGGAGGTGTCGATCTAGAGCTAAAACCTAGGTGCTAAAACAGATTGGTTAGATATAAATTAATCAGCTGTCTCTCTGACTCACACCTGGGGAAAACTTAAATTAATTTTCCTAGAAGACAGCGCTCTCTCTCCCCCACATGCCAGGCTAACAGAAGGACCTCTAAATCTCCTGGCCTTAGGAAGGTAAGGCCTACCCCACCCCAGCCATTTACCCCACCCCAGCTAATGGCTGGGGTGGGGGAAGGCTCCAGGTTTTTTCCCTCATGAACCTCTTTTCTCATGATGGGAACCCTCTGTTATTTTTTCTTCTCCTGCTTATTTAGCTGAACAGCATAAATTCTGTTAAACTCTCTGACATGTGTTCTCCCCACACTGGTGGCTGGAGAACTCTGTAACTCCCCATGTTCCCTTAAATAATAAAGTCTCCCACTATATCTTACTATTTTGTTGTCTATGATTTTAATTCTTTAACTTTGTAGACAAGAACTCGGGTACTCTTTAAATTTGAGGGTATATTGGAGTTTTTGCTGGGCGTTATCTAAATTCTAACCCCCTGATCACCCCGTTGTTACAAGACCACCTGAGGAAGATGGTAAACAGCCTAATCTAGAACTGGTGCTTCCTAAACACCAAGGATCTGAAACTTCCTCTTATGACCCCTATAATACTCGAAGCTTAGCTTTTCCCAACCTTCACCCCTACCTCTTCCTGTCAGGAGAACTTGAAGAGATCTGTGTGGCTCCAGGTTTTACATGTTCTCCTCCCACATTCACCTGGAGTTGTCATCCCCAACCACACTGTGAAGAAGCCCAACACAAAGGTGCATAACCTTCCGATTAAAAGCATGGACCATGGGAATGCAATATCTCGGGAACTTCTGACTTCTAGTGTGTGTTGAATAAAAGCTCCCAGGTGATTCATGTGTGCAAGAAACTCGAGATGGATCGACTTACAATTTTTCATATTTTCAATGGTGGTAAGGTGGTACACGTTCAGCAGATACTATACTTTGAGTTTTACATGTTGTTACCCCTCCCCCAGGCTAGCGCTATATCTTGTGATGCTGAACAACGAGGGCAGCATGTGATCCTCAGGGAAAACAAGGAACACTCTTTACTGCTTTCTGAAGGCTGTTTTGTGTCTTCACCTCTCATGGGGAACACATGGTCATCCGAGTGTGTGTGTTAGATATTCAGATATTCAACTGTGGGCTAAGGATAGTGTTCTGAGCATGTTTCAGGTGTGCAAGGCTATACTATCATATCATGGTAAGTAGGTTGTGACATGCATGTTGACTCGCAGTATTTTGTCCTTGCATCGTGTTTGTCAGGACATAAGCTCACTGTGGGACGAGGAGCATTGGTATAGGCACGGACTTTAAACTGCTTGGGCTCAAAGCCTGGCTCTGTTGCTTGCTAATTATGCAAACAGTGCTAGGTCATTAACGTCCATTCCTCAGGACTTTTTTAATCTGTAAAATAGAGATAATGATCATGTCTCTGCATGTATTTATTGTGAAAATTCAATTATTTCATACATGCAAACTACTGCAGCTCTTGGTAAAATTAAGGTGCTATTATTTTTTTAATTATTTTCAGCTTGCCTAGATTTTTTGCAGAAATGAGGAGAATCTAACTTTTGGCTTTTCCCATAGCTGTAGCTCCACCTCTTGGAGTAAATGGCTGAGGAGCTGGACTATGCCAATTCCAGAAGAAAGGGAGCAAGCAGACCATTTGGGGGGATGAACAAGATGGTTTTCCAACCAGCCAACAACTACTTACTAAGTACTATTTCAGACGCTGGTGATATCACCTGTGGAGAGATTTGTGGTTCCTGAAAGCAAAACACTGTTACCACTCTTTGACAATGTAGAAGTGACTTTGGAATTGGGTAATCATGGAAGAATTTTGAGGACTGTGATAGGAGAAGCCTAGATTTCCTTAGACAGGCTGTTGGTAGAAACACAGATGTTAATAACTTAATGTATTAAAACAATGCAAATTGGGTCCCTTTGGGTGCTTGGAGCAAAAGTATAAAATCAACACACTAGCAGAGCTACTTGCTTTTCTTCTGAAGGCTTCAGGTAGAGTCTGTTCCTGCCTTTTCAGCTGCCTCTTTCTCACCTCACCTTCACCTCTTGCTTCTAACTCACCTCCAGCTACTAAGTCTGTCTTCTTCTATACAAATACCTACATTGGTTAAAGAAGGTTACTCTTTCCATCTCTAGAATTTTAACTTAATCACATATGCAAGATCCTTTCTATCATGAAAAGAAATGTATGCATAGGTTCCAGAGATAAGCACATGGACATTTTGGGGAGGCAGGGCTAGCCAGATAACCACAATACTGTAATGGTGAATATATAGCACTATGCATTTCCCCATATCCATAAGCATTTATAACACAAAGGATGAAGCATGTACAAATTTCAGAAAAAGAAAAATCAGCTGTCAGAAGCTCCCATCATGGAATGCAGAATGTGATAAGCAACCTAACTATATCACATATGAATAAAATAAACTGTGAAGTTGTTGGAAAGAAGGGTGCTCACCTAAGTAGCTTTGGAAATAAGAAGAGACCCAGGACTCCTCAGAGAAACTACTCATTCTAGGACTGGGGCAGGAAATATATAAGATGAATGTGGAGTATCTTATACCACCTAAAAAGCAGGTGTTCTCAAAAGATAAATAAATAAATAAATAAGATACAACCCGCAATGGTGAGGATATGCCAAAGGAACACCTGAAGAACTCCCAAGAGCCAAAGCTGAAACAATTTGAGCCATCAAATAAACCAATATTGAATTATAGCTAAAGTATAAAATAAACACCCTTGCATCCACAGTAATATTAATAAATGCTTGAATCAACTAAAATAAGGAGAGAAAAAACACCTCTCTGTGTAGAAGAATCTCAAATAATTTACACACGTAGAGCAAGTCACTGAGTGAGTTCTAGAGATACTCTCCTCCATCCTCAGTAAGAAGAAGAGCTAGTAAAATGATTGACAGATAGCTCAGGCAAGGAAAGTACATATCAATGGTGAAAGATATTCTTTATTATTGATCTCTTTACTGTCCATAATTAGATACATTGTATGAGCAAATCTCCTATGCACCCTTGATCTGATGTGAGGAAGATGTCGCTTTGTCTCTGTGGTGCTCCTTCCAAAAATGCCTCACTCCGGTCTAGTCATGAGGACAGAAAGCAAGACAAATCCCAATAGAGGAACCTCCCACACACACAAAAAAAAAAATACCATAGATATGTCTCAAAACCATCAAAGTGATCAGGAGAATTCTGAGAAACTAAGAAGTGACTGTAAACGTGCTATCACGTCCTGGGTGAGATCTGGGGATTCAAAAAGACCTCATGTTAACGTCTGAGACAGTATAGACTTTGATAATGTGTAAGCTTTGGCTCATTATAACAAGTATCCTTTGCTCATATTAAAAATTAATGCTAAAGAAAACTGGTTTTGGTGCATGTGGAAATTCAGTTCTACCGTTGCACTCTTATGACAAATATAAACCAATTATTTTTTTTAAAAAAGATTATTTTTAAAATAGGGAGGACAGTAAAGTGTTTGTAATAACCCTTGAAGGACAGCACTGCTGTATGGGAAGAGAAGATGACTTGAGCCAAAAAAAATTTGTAGGGAGACCACTGTGGTCAGGAAGGGTGATGGCCCCAAGCAAATGTCCACTGGAATAGACAAAAGGTTTGAAGCCCCCAGTTTTAGCAGCCCACCCTTAGTAAAACCGCATGACCCACAACACTGCAAAGTATCATTACGAAGTCCATGGAACTCACTTTGGCCACAAGGAGACTCATTTCCATAGTTTCTTAGTCCATTGTCTGCTGCTGTAACAGACTAGGTAAGACCAACGACAGAAGATGATTTGGCTCATAGTTCTAGAGGCTGAGAAGTCCAAGAGCATCATCGAGGGAACTTCATCCGGCTTCATAACATAACAGAAGGGGTGATGCAAGAACTTGCAAGACAGAGAGGAAGAACAAGAAGAAGGCTGATCTCACAGCAAGTTCATGCTCATAGTAACTAGCGCACTTCACAATAATGCATCGGTTCACTCGTGAGGACAGAGCCTTCTGACCCATTCACTTCTTAAAGGCCCCACCTCTTAATACAGCACTAGATCTCTAAATGAAGTCTGGAAGGGCACTCAAACCATTGGTGGTGGGTTAAATGTGTGTAGGCTTCAACCTAAACAAAACTCAAGGATCAGGAGAAACAGAGTCAAAAGACCAGCTGAACTCATTGAAAAGTCTGTGACTTTATGAACTTAGAGAGCTGGCCTCAACAGACACTCTCCAAAGATCATGGGCTCAATAGCTAAAAGCTTGAGGCAAATATGGTTCCATCCAATTATGAAACCCTCTTTCCTATGATTTTGGCTTCTACAATTCTCAAATAATATTTTCTTGCCTCTTAGAAAACATATCCAGGCTGCTTCGGAAAGATACTCAAAGAGCTCAGCAAAGTGAGTTTTGGTTAAATTCATTTGGCTTCAGCATTCAGACTCCCCAGCAGAAATTCAGATAGGTCCATCAGAATACAATTTGTTGAAAGCCTGCAGCTTGAACATGCAGCCAACACAGCGAGAGAGAAAAGAAGTAGGAAGCATGACGGCCGAGCCCTGCATTTACAGAATGAAACAGCCAGACGCTTGGCTGAAGATGGGAGTATTTTGAAATAAACCCATGAAATGGAGCAGTTCCTGGTTTCTGTCAACCAAAGATCGGGAGGCAGAAGTTAAACGCTTGCATTTTCCCCTCCATAAATGAAATGCAGTGCTCGGAAAGCTCTTTGTAAAGCGTTCACGGTGTGCTGTAACGGATGCCCTTGCATTAGAATCAGAGGGATCTTCTGATTCCATAGGACACAAGGTCACAGAATTTCTGGCTCAAGAAAGCCACGAGACAGCATCCCCCTCCTTCACTGGAATGAACTGTGTAGCCAAGATCTAGCAGAGAAGGGCTGGCGTTGGTTTAGGGTTTGCTTTTGGTTTGTGTTTTGTTAGCCATTTGGTTGGTTAGTTGGTTGGCTGACCAATTTGTTGTTTGATTTGGGTTTTAGCTTACTCTGTTTTGCTTTGCTTTTTTGTTTGTTTGTGTGTTTAAGGGACGGGACACATCTTGCTTCTTTAACCAAACTGTAAGTCCCTTGAATGTTGGCACCAGGGGTCTTGGGCAGCATGAACTCAGCTAAGGATAGACTCAGACTCACCAAGAGGTCCTAAGTTTCCCAAGCTTATGTCACCAGTGGCTCTCCCTTCTACTAGAGAGACAGTTTGCACAACCCCAAGGCTTTGCCAAGAGCTCATCCAGCAGCAGGTGGACTGCCTGTTCCTTGGTTCTAGGTGGAGAACAAAGAGCAATGGAGAGAAGTTAGTCCACATGGATTTCAGACTTCTTCTGGTGTGGAAGAACACCTCTGGAATCAGTACACATCTGCTGTGCTTGGATGGCAGACACAGAGGAGGGGCCGGAACTATTGCAGTGTAGTGTGACATAGGCAATGACCATCATCTTGAAAAAGAATGAAGAAAAAATGCATTTGTATAAATAGATACAAAATAATTGCATGTTCTCACAAAGGAAGAAAGCAAACCACAGTCAACAATGTAGGCGCATTCTTGTTCGTCTCTCTTCTGTCACTTCAAAGGGCAGCCGTGAACTTCCCTCCTACATGTTGATATGTAGCCTGTCAGGAGAAATGTATCTACATTTTACAATTTTTTAAAATTTGTTTTAGGTGCAACAGCTGCTAAATGAAAGTGCCCAAAACAGCCCTTTGGTTACCAGGCCTGCAAGAAAGACATCATTTATCTTTAATTTTTAAATTTATTGATTTTTTTTATAAAAAAGTTGTGCACATAGACCCTTCCCTTCCCCATTCCAATTCTGAGGGTCTTCGGTAAGGTGACTGGCACTCAGTGTGGGGACCCTCTCTTAATGTAAATGTTGGCATTAGATGGTACTTGTCACAAGTTCTGGAGCAGTGCTGTGCTACCCATCACGGCAGGGTTCAAGGTCCTTCAGAAGATCCAGGAGGTAATGTCCACAGGTCTTTCTTAGGGTGCACTCTGGTTGCAGAACTACTTGCGGTGTGTTGTCATTGTCTTCTGACCCAGAGTTCAGTCAGCCTCCACTCACTGACTGAACTCTGGGTCACAAGACACCCCAAGAAAATTGTCCGTGCTGTCTGGTTCCACAGCTGCAGTCACCGAATAATGGTGAAGAGACAATTCCTTAACACCCAATATTCCCCTCCATGTAACTTCCTGTTTACCTTGTGTGACAGTTCCAGCCATCTCTTACTTCTTGGGGCATCTACTTGGTTTTCATCTATTTCTTCCTCTCAGAACCTTGAGGTCAGGGTCCTCACCTATCTTGTTCAATGTTGAATCACAACTGCTTAGAACCTACAGACTTAGTAGGTACTGACTCAATGAATCAACCAAACTTTTATGACTCTAGAAAACAATATATGTAAGCAATTGCATTGTCTACCATTTTATCTTAAGAGAAGAAACTAACAAATGAATGGATAATGAAAATGTGGTCCATAAAACAAGTATGGGCGAATGAAATTCACGGGAAAATAGAGGGACCTGGAAAGGATTAAATTAAGTGACGTAACCCAAACTTGGAAAGATCAAAAACACATGTCTTCTTGGAAATGTGACTCCTAGCTTGTAGTATCTATTAACATGTATGTATCGCTGGGCAAAGGTGGGTAAAGCCTATAAAGAGAGAATGTAAACCATGCTAAGTATAAAGAGATGAGCAGAAAGAGAGTTGACAGAAGAGCAAAAAGACAAATGTACCATGAAACAGAAGAGGGAAGATATTGTGGGGGAACAGGAAGTGGGGGGAGAGGAGGGCTGAAAAAGGGGGGCAAAAATCAACTAAGACAAATTGGTTTTGAAGATGTCAGAATGAATGCTATCTAAATCTCTGTATGCCAACTGAAAAACATAAAATAAAGTTTTAAAAAATGAATAAACTGAGTTACGATTTAGTCAAAGGTTTATTTGGATTTCTATCAATAGTTTGCCAAACTGGGTCAGATCTGGGAAAAAAAAAAAAAAACAAGTATCAAAAGTCAAAGCTTGTCTCATTCCTATTTCCTTTTAGATGAATTCTTATTTGCCTTTTAAAAAATTTGAATTTGCTTACTTGCTTGACTGCACCTGTGGTGGGCCACAGAACAGGTTAAGTCTGGCTCCATGAGGTTTTTGTTTCCAGGTGCTTCTCAGGAACTAGTCATCAGAATCACAGGGTGGGGGTGGGGGAGTGTGAAAACAGGGGGTCTGGGCCCAGGGGCCTCCAACAGAGATTCACACCAGCTCAAGAGATTCTCATGAGAGCCAATTGTTAAATTATCAGGACTCTTGCAAGCCAGTTCTGAAACACAACCATCATTTCTATAAATCATTACAAAATTATGATTTAAAAGTTAGATTTAAACAAATTACAATAAAAGCGCCTCCTAATTGTATAGGTACACATTCCTGTCATCCTGCTCTTAAGAAGACAGGTGGTCTAATTTATGTCTTCCTCTCTCCTCCCTCCCTCCTTCACTGTGTTTGAAGTATTTACACCACAGAAATGGGAAAACCTTACAACTTTGGGCTTGTCTTATTATTTTGTCAACTGTTGAGATTTTTTTGTTGTTGTTTAGAGAAAGGAAAAATTGTATATTTATTTGAGAGAGAGAGAGAGAGAGAGAAGGAAACAGAAAGAGAGTAAGGACATGACAGGGCCTCACGCCACTGTAAACGAACTCCAGACACATCTACCACTTTGTGCATCTGGCTTTTCATAGGAACTGGGGAATCAAACCCCGGTCATCAGACTTTCAAGCTGGGCAAGCAAGCAAGCTCTAGCCCTCAGCTGTTTAGATTTAAGAAAGTGATGAATCAAATTTTAATAGGGCAGACTAAGTTTCAAAGTATGTGTACCTGTGGCTATCACATTGTAAATGTTTTTAAAAAATCAGGAAATAGTCTTTAAGACTTGAGAAGGAGTGATCTGAAGTCGCAACAAAGCTGCTCACCCTAGAAAACAAGTGACATGTGGCATTCAGCTTCCTTTTATTTCATCTTCATCTTACACCTCAATGCAAACAAAAATATCAACTAGCACTCATTCATTAATTGCATCTGTAGGTTGTCTCCGATATGAGTTTTTGCAAAAGACAATGAAAATGCTCTGTGAAAATCAATGGACTATGTAAAATTTAAAAGTAGACAATATTAAATGTTACTGTGATAATATATTTAGTTTAATAATTATAGTAAAATTCACTGTTACTAAAACTTATGTGCTACATATCTTAGATATCAACAAAATTTATATACATATATATATATGAATTTTTCCAGAAAACCAGTTCTTGAACATTTACCAGCACACCACTGTCTGCCCTCTGTTCCAGCTCCTGAATTGGAGGAACAGAGGTAAGTTCCAAGAATTTACATTTCTACACATTTTCTAAGGATGCTGGCCCAGCTGTTCTGGGGACCACCCTCCAAGAATGTCTGACTTCAGACAAAAGAAGGCTTCTGGTGGATCTTCCTGTTGATGGATCACAGCTCAGCTCTCATTTAGCAGATATATTATCAGACAAATGCTGGGTTCTATTGCAGGAGACATTACAAGTAAATTCAAGAAGTCAATATTTACTCGGCAAATGATAAATCGTGAGACAAAACAAAGAGAGGTATGAACTCTATCTAGCCGGCAGCCAGTTCAACATTATAAAGGGAACAAGAAGATCCCCCTCAGCCAATAATCATCTGATATTCCCCACTATTAGAGCCAACACAGAAAGACCTTGCCAATGGGCAAACGTTCCTTCTGAGAGGCCAGAGAGAGAAACCCACCGAAGTGTCATGTTGAACACAACCACCTGCCTCTTTCCCAGACTAAGGTCTCCATCCATCTTCCCTAGCATACTTTACTTGCTTTCTGTAAAAACTGGCTCCATGAGCACTTGGGCAATGGCGGTGCCAAAGTCTGGGGGAGGCAATCAACAGCTTTTAATTCAGCCAAATAATCCACTCAGTAAAGAGGAGCTCCTAACTGGAACTGGGGACTCAGGACAAAATGCACTGGGAACCAAACTCTTGGGCCCCCAAAGAGAAATGCACTATACGAGTGATTTACAAAGAAGCTACTAATAGAATCTAGCCAATTCAGAAATGTGTATCTCAGTTAATCTATACTGATCTCACTCTCCGATGGAGATTCTGTTTATATCTTTCAGAATGCAGTGAGAGAGCGGGGGCTCTTCCAACCCTACCAACAAACCACAGGCCGATAGCTGACATCCTGGCAAGAGATGAGCCACCCCAGACCTACCATGGAAGATCCATATGGAACCCCACAGAGAATGGTGGGATAAACAAGAGACCCATAACCACAGCCAATCAGTCAACACAGGATAAGCCAGACAGACACCAACGATCTTCAGCACAACCTAAAGCTGAAGTACGTAGGCACCTAAGACCTCAACAATAAAGCAGCTTTAATACTCACCCAACATGACTCAGGGAACTGAGCGAAAGAGCAGGGGAAGATTGTGAGAGCCATGGTGGAGAAGACTATCCAGAGACATGGCCCCCCTCAGTAACATCATACTAAGGCGGGTGGAACTGGGCTGACTACTAGGCTATCCATGGTCTCCTGTCCCAAGGACTGATCCAGACTGCCCATGAAGGAGGATATCCAGCTGATTGGGGACAGGGAAGAGGGGCATTGGGGAACTGGGGATAACAATTCATTATTTGTTCATTCAATGTAACTCATTATGGATAATTTTTTTTAAAAAAAGCTCCATGAGCAAACTTTTCTGTCTTCATCAACCTTGAGCATAGAAGACTGTTCATTAGCCACCACGCTTGTGATTAAGAGAAGAAGACTTGATTAGAATCTCAGCTCAGCTGGGCAATACCAGACCGGCTGCCTGACCTCTCTGGATCTCCATTTTCACACAGAAATGGAAATAAGCGCTCCACCTAATAAGGTCGTGTAAGAATTCAGTGAGGTGATGATACACAGAGTGCTTAGAACACTACCTGGCATGTGAATGTGCCAATTAGACCATTACTTTATTTTTGTAATTGGCCTATACATTTTGTTACAATATATTATTTTAATAATCTACTATAATAAACATCTATGAACATAAGACCCAATTTCCATCTACTCACATTTTTCTCTCCTACCGGCTGCCCTATCCTTCCCTAATCAGCGTAACCACAGCTTTAACGGTTACTTTTGTGTTAGTATTGATTGATTCTATAGTTAGCACATGAAACAGTGGGTTTCATCATCACATTTTCATATACATAGGTCATTATACTTTGATCAGATTTGTCACCCCATTACTTTCCCTTTCTCAATTCTCTTCTTTTCCCCCAAAATTGTTCTCCTACTGCTTTTATGCCATGTTGCTCTGTGTGTCTTGGGGAGGAGCGGGATTTATACAGACAACTAAGTCTAGAATTTTCGTATGAGAGGTGATATTTGCTTTTCTTCCTCCATCACAATCCAGTCCTGTTCCTTCCCTTCTCTTAGACCTCCCCTCTCCCCACACAGGCCCCTTCCGTTTTCATGACATTGTCCTTTAGGTCTTTCCCGCTCTTCTACTTAGATCTGCAAATGAGGGTCACTCAGGGACTGTCACCATAGGTAACTGCTGGACAAAAGCAACCCAGACTTTGTCATAGCAGCCCCGTGACCTCTCATCCTCCCGGTGGGTCCTGCTTCTGCCTCAATAAACTCTCAATTGAGACTGAAGAAGCAGCGCAGAACATGCTGGGAAGTTTGGGATGAGGAAGATGAACCCAGGAACCTCAAAGGTCACGTCAGGACAGCATGAAAGCACAGATGCCCACAAGGTGGATGCCATGGGTGTGGGGATGGGAGGGCAATGATATAAAGACACACTCAACCTCCATCACAGTTTTGGCTCTGTAATCCCAGTTAGATCTATCCCACCTGTTAACATCCCAAGATGCATCTGAAAACATGTCTCCTAGAGCCTTTCTAAGATCACAGGCCTCCCAGAATTGCTAGCTTTTCTTTCAAGCCAGTCAACATGGGAGATTCACAGAGAAGTTGTGGTCTATAATAAAGGAAAATCAAACAATCCCAGGGACTCCTTGGGGCTGGGGAAACAGCCTGATTCCTGGTGTGCTTCAGAAGATGATCGATCTATCCCTGCGAGATAATCTCTAGAGAAATTGGCTGCTGGGGAGCCCCATGACCCACTTCTTTTCAAGCCCAAGGACGGGCAAGCACCTGCTCTTCCATGTATTATATTGTTTTTAAAATACTGGTCTGTTAATAGCTGTGAATGTTCTCTGAGCCTTTCATTAGCAGGAGCCCCTCCAGAAGCAGACAATCACGGGAACTCAGACGAGGCTCCAAATGCCGAGAAGTAAGTGTTGAGCGGGCCAGGAGAGAGACAGAGCTGGGCCCAAGTAAAATGAAGACAAGAGAATCTTCCAGGGGCTGGAGAGATGGCTCAGCATTAAGGCACTTGCCTCCAGTGCCTAAGGATCCTAGTTCAATTCCCCAGGACCCTTATAAACCAGACCCACAAGGTAGTGGCCCTAGTGCTATCTTTCTCTATCTCTATCTTTCTCTCTCTCTCTCTCTCTCTCTCTCTGTATCTCTCTGCTTGAAAGTGAATAAATAAAAAAAATTCAAAAAAAAAAAAAGAAGCTTCCAAATACACATACACTCACATCCCTGTTTCCTCTAGGCTCTGCTATGCTGTTTTCATCTCTTATTAGCCTTACATCTGCATCACCAAATGGATTTTAGGAAAAATGATCATAACAATAGCTGCTATAGCAACGGTATATATAAAATATCTATACAAGCAGTATGCACAATCATATAATATTTAAAATCCCAGGTATTCACCCGCTGTGCAAAATTCCCATTACAGGACCTCCCTTTCTCATATCTCTGCTCACTGTCAGGTCATAGCTGCTTTCAGATGAGGTCACTCTGCAAATTCTGCTTGGTAAACCTTTCAGTTACTATATCATAAACATCCATCTTTCCAAAGTAATAAATACCCCTTTGTAACATCTTTTAAATGGTTACAAACTATTTACCACGTAGGACTATAATAGGATTTATTCATGGAATCCATTCTGTGTTGCATTTCCGTCATTTCTGATATTTGTTAAAGATACTTTGGGCTGGGGAGGTGGCTCAGCAATTAAAAGTACTTGCTTGCAAAGCTTTTCAGCCTGCGTTCAGTTTCCCAGTACCCATGTAAAGCTAGATGCACAAAGTGGCACATGTGTCTGGAATTCATTTGCAACAGCACGAGGCCCTAGCATGCCTATGATCTCTCTCTCTCTCTCTCTCTCTCTCTCTCTCTCTCTCTCTCTCTCTCTCCCCCTCACTCTTTCTTTCTCTCTTTCTTGCCCTCTCATTCTCTCTACTGAAATAAATTTTTTAAAAATACTTTAGTGCCTATCTTTAGAACTAAGTCTTTAGTCATTTTTAAGTCATTTCCTTGGGATACATTTCTGGACACATAAAAGCTAGAAAAGGGTTATTCATTGTCTCACTAAGTTCCAAAAATTATTATACCATTTTTGTTATGGCTGGTAGTAAGACAGAGTGGGCCTGCATACCCACTAATACTGTGTATTATATGGATTATTCAAATATGCTCCCAACTGTTTGCCCTCTGTTAAGTGCTAGTCATTAAAAATATGATTCCTACATGTTATTTGTTTCGATTAAGAATGAACTCATTTTCCATCATATTTAAAATTGATGCTTGCTGATATATAGGAGAATTTATAAATTTGTTCATTGCGGCTGATTTTTCAGTCATATTTCTGAACTCTCCTATTATAGCTTCTCAGTTCATTATTTTGTTTTCTAAATAGAAAATCATCTGGTTTGTAAATAATATCATCTGTATGTCTTCCTTTCCAAAAATTATTCTTCATTATGTCACATTTCTTTGGCTATAATGTGCAAAACAATATTGAATTATACAAGTAATAGTGGCCATCTTTTCTCATTTCTGACATTAATGAGGATGTCTCCAATACTTCCTCTTTTAAAAGTGATGCTTCCTTTTAGTTTAAGGTTGGTGTTTCAGTTGATTAGGAACTCAAATTAACTTATAAAGTCCCACACCAGGTTCAGGCAAGCCTGCTGCAGGCAATTATCTCTCCTCAGCCCATGTCTGAAATCACTTCCCCTCCTCCTCCAAGATGGCCACCAGAGGCCTCTCAGCACTGCACATTTTCGTATTGGAAACAAAAGCCATTGTGCTTTCCCAGGGCTCATGGAGCTCACTTGCCTATTCCTGATACTAACTAGCTTAAATTGATTTGAAATAGATGCAGTCTGACCCCACACAGAATGCGTTTACTATAATCTTCCTTATTAAATTCAGGATCTAGCCTTCTCTTCCTAGTTAAAAGGGATTTTGCTTTGGTTTGATTTTTTCTATTCAGGGTGGGGAGTGTGTTTGTTTGTTTGTTGTTTTTGAAACAGTGTCTTGTTATATAATGCATGATGCCTTAAACTCATGATCCTCCTGCCTCAGCTTCCTGAGTCAACACTCAGATTACAGATGTTGGCCACCACAGTTGGCCTCCAAAATTTAAGCAAAAATTGTTTTTCTTAAAATATTAACATTCATGAAATGCCTCTACCTATTTTCTCTTTCCTTGGATAGGTATTTAAAATTTAATGATTGTTTCTGTACTTCAAGATCTTTAAAGTCTTAACATTTTTTATAATGCGTTGTAGAGGGTTTTTGTTTGTTTTTGTTTTTGTCTTTCGAGGTAGGGTCTCGCTCTAGCCCAGGCTGACCTGGAATTCACTATGTCGTCTCAGGGTGGCCTGGAACTCATGGCGATCCTCCTACATCTGCCTCCTGAGTGCTGGGATTAAAGGCGTGCACCACCACGTTGTAGAGTTTTTAGGCATAGGAAATGTGTGATTAGATCAGGGCTCAAGCAAGAGACATGCCTCGTGGGCAGGTCTGTGAGGGTTTTCCCAGAAAGGACTAACCTAACCAATGGGGGAAAGACCCTCTGGAGGCAGCCTATACACAGAGGGGCTGGGGTGGGGGAGCAGTG
>PVHP010025938.1:0-25057 GCA_004024765.1 Zapus hudsonius | reverse complement strand
GTGTGGAGGCTTCTGCACAGGATGGATATAGAACTACCAGTTGACCCAGCTATCCCTTTACTGGGCATATATCCTCAAGACTCTTCGTTTCTGCAAAGCGACATCTGCACAACCATGTTTACAGCAGTTCAATTCATAATAGCTAGGAATTGGAACCAACCTAAATGCTAGATGAATGGGTATCATAAATGTGGTACATATACACCATGGAACTCTACTCAGCAATTAGGAAAATGATATAACGAAGTTCAAAGAAAAATGGATGAACTTAGAACAGATCATACTCAGTGAACTCACAACAAGAACAGAGAGACATATTCTCCCTTAACTGTGGCCCCTAATCAGGTTAAACCCAAACTGTGAGTAAACATGACTAGTGATTCAGGTGAAAGGCAAAGGTGACAGAAGGAAATGGGGGCCATTGTGGAAGCAACAGGGGGGTGGGGGAGATGTACACAAACCTAAACTAACAGTAATCTGATTCCATAGAGTCCTATATTCTATACAAGTTCTGGAGGTAGATAGGGCCCCAAAGGGGGCATAGTTGGAAGCCTACCTATGGTACAAAGGATGCTGACCTTTGGTTCCCTGACCCAGTAAGCATTTTCCTCCCATAATGAGCTGTTGATCAGAGTGACCCACGTGGTCCCTAAAATAAGACAAACTTTTGTCACAGCCCTTGAATACCCACCTCAGGCAAAGATAAGACCCTATTGCTGAAGATTCCACATTCTGATATCACACAACACTCAGCGACCCTGCTGAATCCAGAAACGAAATCAGCTCCCAGAAGGGCAGCCTGGGAAATGCCGGAAGTTGTTGCAGGAGCTGCCAGTGGAACCAGACCAACGATATCCTGAGAGAGCAGAAGGCATCTTCAAGTTACACCTACCGATGGCCTGAGAATTCAGAACACACTGCTATATGGCACAAACAAGCAAGTTAAGAAGTGCCCATCTGTGCAATAGTTGTGCCCAACCTAGGTGGGTAATCAACAGCTGGCTAATTGGCTATGAGATCCGCTTAGAGGCAGGGAACCCCTGACTTGTATGGGGCCCCATGGCAACCTTGAATGGGGACCAAGAACCCCATCTCCATGGGGAAGTCCTCACTGACCATAGGTCCTCACGCTCACAAACCAAGCAATATTTTTCTCAATTGACCAATAATAATCTCACTCTCCACTGGAGACTCTGTATTTTTCAGAAAGCAACAAGAACCGGAGACAACCGTACTCCACCAAAGGGACCTGATTTGATGGGGCCCACCAAGCAGGAGATGATCCATTTAGAGCCCTAACTCAACCTCTAATGAAATGGGATGTTGAGCAAAAGAGTTATTCCCACAGCAAGTCAGATAACCTGGGGAAGGATAATGGAGAGAGGCACCAAGGGTGTCCAAAACTGTCCAAAACTCAAATTTAGAGACTCTTAAAAACCTAATAACTATGCAAAATTTAAACTCACCCACTATGACTCAGGGAAATTTGAGGAAGAGGAGGTGGAAAGAATGTAACAGTCATGGGAGGGGATAACTTATGCATAAAAGGGAATGTCATCCTGGATTCAATGGCTTTATCTAATAACCTATGATATTGAGCATATTGTGTTAATATATATAATTTTAAGCCAATAAAAATGTAAATAAGAAGAGGGACTATATTATTTCTCTGATAAATACAGTCTCTAGTTCATAACCAGAAAATGCTTTGTGGTTATATGTGGTGGTATGTGCGCTTGTGTGTGTGTGTGTGTGTGTGTGTGTGTGTGTGTGTGTGTGTGTGTGTGTGTGATGTATTTGAGTTCATGTGTACATGTGAGGGTGCACTGCTCACAAATGCACACATGCATGGGTGTCTAGGAGAATCTTTATTCACCACACAGTCTACCTATATGACTACAGTCCACAGGCAGTAGATTGGGGTTGATCATAGCAAAATCCAGCCTGACACATCCTGGTATCAAGAACATGATCGGCTTTGTTAACAAAAATAAAACATGCAAATATTACTATCAGCAATGCACTGATCAAACAACAGCTGTACTGTTAAAGTTAATTGGTATTCTCAAATCTGCTCCTTATTTGGCCTAGGAAAAAAACTCACATGCTTTATTCCTTTGATTTCTGTATTTATTTTTATCTATCGCTTGTAAATATCTGTATAGACTTCAAGACAGGGCCATAGGCCCAGTCACCCAAAAAGCTGTGATCTCCCTGGGTCTCTGAATCACACAAATAAAACCTGTCCTGTGTAATTCTTTGTTCTTTCATTCCTTCTAGATTTAAACAAGGCATGTTTACTCCGGGTAGATCTCAGCACATGTAATTTGCAATTTTTATTTTACTTTTTCATACTGAGTATAAAATTGAGGCCCTTGTTCCTATTGTTTACAATAAAACCACTCTTTTTTTTTAAAAAATACACTTATTTGATCTATCCTATTCATCATTATAATATATGTTGAGCAACTCTATTTTTTTTGCTTTGTTGTTTTTCATTCTGCATTTCATAGTAACCTGTATGCATTTTTGTCGCTTTCCTAATGATCAACCTGCAATATATTTAATGTCTTTTGGCACCATTAAGGATCCTAATGCCCAGTTTTGAGTCCCAAATATTTTTATCCCTAGTTAGCAGATTTTCTTTTTTTAATTAATTAATATTTTAATTGCCCATAATGAGTTACATTATTTAATGGGCAGTCAATAAGTTGTTATCCCCCGTTTCCCAATGCCCCTCTTCCCCATCCCCAATCAGCTGGATATCCTCCTCCTTGGGTAGTCTGGGTCAGTCCTTGGGGCAGGGGACCATGGATAGCCTAGGAGACAGTCCGGCTCCGCCGGCCTTAGAGTGTTGCTACTGAGGGAGGCCATGACTTTGGGTATTCTCCCCCACCAAGGCTCTCACAATCTTTCCGCCCCCTCTTCCGCTCATTTCCCTGAGTCTTGGTGAGTGAGTATTAAGGCTGTGTTATTGTTGAGATCTTAGGGGTCTCTGTACTTCTGGATTAGATTTTGTTGAAAATCACTGGTGTCTGTCTCCTTGGTTTATCCTTTGTTGGCTGATTGGCTGTGGCCCTGGGTCACTTGTTCATCCCAACCTTCTCTGCAGGGTTCCATAAGGATCCTCCACCGTATGTCAGGGGTGGCTCATCTCTTGTCAGGATGTCAGCTATCGGCCTGCAGTTCATTGGTAGGGTAGGATGAGCAACATCTCTCTCGCTGCATTCTGAAAGATACAGAGGCTCCATCGGAGAGTGAGATCAGTATAGGTTAACTGAGATACACATTTTTGAATTGGCTAGATTCTATTTTTAGAAGACTCTCGTTCAATCCTTCGCATAGTGCGTCACTCCTTGGGGGCCTAAGAATCAGATTTTCTAATCAACATTTCCTGATACATAAATAACAATAATCTTTTTCCTATTATTATACAATATCATGTGTATATAATATAATTATTCATGTCCTCATTACCATACATTGTGCTTCTCCTGCTTCTGCTAAACCCCTTCCTGTTCCAAGCTAGTAAACTTCCTATTTATGACATTTTGTTGGTGATCCATTGAGTTTAATTAGAGCTGTTTATATAAGCATGTTATGAAAAGTTATTTACTGGAGGTTGGACAAGTTACCAGGGACTACTCTACTAAAAAAAATGACCCTTCCCTATACCAATCACTAATTGCCTATAAAACCTCAGGGGTGGGTTTTTGTTCATGTGTATTTCTACATAGCAAATAGTATATATCTTCTTTATTTTGTCAGGTGTTACTAGGACTTAATAATGGAAATGCAAAAGAGAAACATACATGAATTCAAGTACAAATAACTAGTCTGTTTTATCATTTATAATGTGAATACACTGTTTAGCTACTACATATTTTTAAGTTAAAAAATAGTAACTAAAATAGCAATAACAGAAATTTCTTCTGTAAACTGAGTTTTTAAAATATTTTATTTATTTATTTGCAAGGAGAGAGAGAGAAAGAAAGAAAAAGAATAAGAAAGAAAGAAAGAAAGAAAGAAAGAGTGAGAAGAAGACAGAAAGAGAGGAAGACAGAAAGGGAGAGAAAGAAAGAATGCAGATGTGCCAGGGCTTCTAGCCACTGTGAATGTACTCCAAATGCTTTTGCCTCTTTTGTGCATCAGGTTTTACATGGATACTGGGGGATTGAACTCAGGTCATTAGGTTTTTCAGGCAAGTCCCTTAACCCTGATCCATCTCTCCAGTCCCCAAACTGAGATCTAATGACATTTTCATTGAAACATATCATGAATGTTGAACACATTCATCCCCACCATCCTATATCCCTGTTCGCCTTCCCTTCTTGTTTTTCAGGGTATACATCATTTTATTTTATTTCACATACACACAAACACAAACATTTCTTACACATAAACTATTATGGAAGAAGACAAGATCAATGACTACATTTTTAAAAATCATCTCTTGTTCTGACAAGAGAGCTGACGTATACAATTCATTTAAAATTTATTAACTTATTTTGTTTTATTTTCATTTTTTAATAATAAAACATTTTTATTTACATGGGTATTGTTAAATAAATCCCAGACCAGAAGTCTTTGTAAGCCAACTCCTTTAATCCTGTCCTGCCCCAATTTATTTAATTAATTAATTATTTATTTTTAGTTTTCTGAGGTTGGATCTTGTTTTAGCTCAGTCTGACTTGGAAATAACTATGTAGTCTCAGGGTGGCCTTGAGCTCACAGTAATCCTACATCTGCTCCCAAGTGCTGGGAATAAAGACATGCTCCACCAGCTTTGTGTTTACATTTTTATTAAAGTAAATTTTCAGTTTGAAAAATAATGCTATTTGTATTGTCAAGTATCATCTTTATTCAAAAACTTCATATTTCCAAGTTAAAATTTTGTAGTCATTTAAAAAATATCATATTATTCCTTCCTTAACAGTATAATCTATCTGCTATGCTTCCTAATAAGAAAGTGAATTCATAAAACAATAGAATCACCAATGAAACACAGCTTAGAGGAATGGATTATAGATTTTATTGTATTTCTCAACATGTGTTCTGCTGAATACCACAGGGTTAGGTTTAGATGTATCTACTGCACAGTCTCCTCATGAAGCTTTTGATGTCCTTGTTCCTGAGGCTATAAATGAAGGGATTCAGCATGGGAGTGACCACAGTGTACATGAGTGAGGCTAGTAATGCTTTTCTTGGTGAATTTGTCACAGATGAGCTCACATACACTCCAGTGCTAGTTCCATAAAATAAGCACACCACTGACAGGTGAGACCCACAAGTAGAAAAGGCTTTATGCTTCCCAGCTGATGAGGGGATCCTCCAAATGGAGGAAAAAATTTTATAATAAGAGAAAAAGATTCCAGAGATTGGGAATAAAACATACACAGTAGCCAGGATGCATTTTACAATAATATTAGAGAATGTTCCAGAACAGCTAAGATCAAGGAGCTTAGAAGGGTCACAAAAGAAATTGGAAATTTCTACATCTTTGAAATATGGAAAATGTAAGACTATCAAATTATGCACCAAAAGTTCCAAAAGGCTAAGACAAAAGGACCCCAAAACTAGGAAGCCACAGGTACAATGGTTCATGATGACTGTGTAATGCAGAGGGTGACAGATGGCCACAAACCTATCATAGGCCATTACAGTTAGAAGCATGTCATCCATACATGCAAATACAATTAAAAAAGACATCTGTGTCAGGCATCCCTCATAGGAGATGACTCTGCTGTGAGTTTGGATGTTCACAATCATCTTTGGGACTGTGGTGGAGATGAAGCCAATGTCAGCCAAGGACAGGTTGGAGAGGAAGAAGTACATGGGGGTGTGAAGGTGGGAGTCAGAGATGACAGCCAGGATGATGAGCAGGTTCCCAAGCACTGTGACAAGGTACATGAACAGGAATAGTCCAAGGAGGATGGGCTGCAAGTCTGGATCATCTGAGAGGGCCATGAGATGGAATTCCAAAACATGTGTTACATTTTGTGCATCTGTGTTGAGTGGACACCTTTTCAAAGAGGAGAGTATTAGAATTATGAAGGACCTAAATCAGTATTTAGTAATTTGAGTACATTTGTCATCAAATATTCACAAACAATATATTCATGCTCAAATATTTTTCACAATTCTTTTGAAATTGTAAAAAACTAGTCATTGTATTAGTTTTCAGATGGCCCCAATTTTTAGTGATATTCACTGAACAATGTTCATAGACCAGAATTTTAGATATAGCAAGTTCTTGATCACAATAATTTATTTCTTTTTAAGGAAAATGTATAAAATAAATAATATAATTGATTATATTAAAATAATTATAATCAATACCAAAGAAGTAATTTAATATGACCTATTTTATTCTAAGAATCAAATCCTTTCACTTATAAGGGCACCTCAAGGACAAAATTGTCTGGCACTAAATCATGGTTGATGATGATCAAAAAATATATATCTAGAAATTTTATTTGTTTTTCATCATTTTAAAACTTTTTTTAGTTCTCTGTTTTGTGTAGTTTTTTTGCTTTTAAATTTGTGTAAGTATAACTTAATTTTGTGGATTTCAGATTTTAGTAACATTTTTATTAATTGCACCAAATAAAAAAAACTTTAATGATGAAAATATGAAAATAATTTAATGATGAAAATATGAAAATAAACTGTAATAAAAAAATTAAAAATATACTGTGGGCAGGTGACATAGCTTATGCATTTCATGGTCTGACTTGGAGCAGATCTAACTAAGCGAACTCTCAAAAGAACAGAGAGTCAAATGCCACATATCCTCCCTCATATGCAGTTCCTAACCTGGTTAACCATAAACTATATGCCAACCAGTCGTGAAAAGTGAGAGTTTATGAAAGAGGGGTAAGGAATGGAGGGAGGGGAGAGGAGATGACTTAAACATGAAGCTAAACCAAAATTGGTTCAAAATCATAAAATCCTCACGTGACTAAAGTAACCTATTGAGCAAGTATTGGGCGTCATCTGGCAAGAGGGGCCCTGAACAGAAGGGGAGTCTAAGCCTATAAAAATTTAATCAGTCTGACAACTCCTGGTCCCAGTCACTGGCTCCTTCCGTCACTGAGCTGTTGACCAAAGTGACCCATGAGGTCCCCAAAACAAGACAGGATTCTGTGGAAGCTCTTGAATACCCACCCCAGGCCTGAGATAGGATCCTATTGCTGAAGAAATCACAGAAAGCCACATATCAGCATCGAGAGACCCTGCAAGGTCCAGAATGGTAACCAGCCCCCAGATGGAAGGTAGTGCAGAGCTGGAAGGCACTGCATAAACTGTGAAATGCACTGGAACCAAAATCTTGGGCCCCCAAAGAGAAATGCACTTTACAAGCGATTTACAAAGAGGCTACTAAGAATAGATTCTAGCCAATTCAGAAATGTGTATCTCAGTTAACCTATACGGATCTCACTCTCTGATGGAGATTCTTTGTGTATTTTTCAGAAGGCAGCGAGAGAGCTATGGCTCTTCCAATCTCACCAATGAATCATATGCCGATAGCTGATATCCTGGCAATAGATGAGCCACCCCAGACCTTCCGTGGAAGATCCACATGGAAACTTGCAGAGAGTAGTGGGATTAGCAAAACACCTATAACCACAGCTAATCGATTGGTCAATCCAGGATAAGCCAGTGAGACAGACACCAATGATCTTCAACACAACCTAAAGCAGAAGTGCAAAGGACCCTAAAACCTCAACAATAAAGCACCCTTAATACTCACCCACCATGACTCAGGGAACTGAGCGGAAGAGGGAGCAGAACAATTGTAAGAGCCATGGTTGAGGAGAATATCCAGAGACATTGCCCCCTCAGTAACAACATACAATCGGGGATGAAACCGGGTTGATTCCTAGGCTATCCATAATTCCCTACTCCATGGACTGATCCAGTTTGCCCACAGAGGACAATACCCAACTGATTGTGGACAGGAAAGAGGGAAATCGGGGAACTGGGGATACCAACACATTATTTGCTCATTCATTGTACCTAATTATGGATAATAAAAAAATAAAAATAATAAAAACAACACCAAAAAACAAAAAACAAAACCAAACCCAAACAAAACAAAAAAGCCTGAGGATGATCTGAGTTTATAGCATGGAATCTACTGAAAAAAAAAAAAAAAAAAAAAACACTGACTGCATGGCACTCACTAACCATCCTGTGTGGAGAGGAAATTACAAGAGAATTCCTGCATAACTGATGAGCTCCCTGCCAGTGATAGACCTTATGTCAAAGACTGTACCTGATGCCTGAGGTGCAGCACAGGAGAATGTCTGCTGTCCTGCATTCCCATGTGCACATGCTTGCATCTGGACCTCTATGTATAGTGTCAGACAGACAAACACATGCACATAAATAATAATAAATTACAGGAAATGTGTTTATGCCATTTGATTTTATGAAAGTTTATTTGAATTAACCTATGCTAATAAATAAATGTGTGAAACTAACATGATAATTGTTCTTATTTTTTGTTACTGCTACTACTGCTTCATTGTTTTTCTGAGCAGAATCTTCATTTTCATTAGATTATGTTAATTGTATAAAATGTTTCATTATGACATTTTCAGGAATGCATACGTTGATCCTGTACTCACTTTCTTCATTTTCCATTGCTATTCCCCCATACCTCCTATTGCTCTCTTCTTTTAATTTATTAGTCTACTTACACGATCCCTTATCAATAATTTCATTAAAAAGGAGATCATGTAATACTTATGTTTTTGTGGCTATTTTTATATTGATTCAGTTCCAAGTAAAGTCCCAAAGTCTAGATTTGAGTCTCAAACTTATTTCTACTTCATATATTTTATGTCACTTGTGTCTGATATGAATTGTAATTCCTCTGTCCCATAATTATGTTCTTTGTATATTGTGATTTTTACAATCTCTCACAAATGTTAGTAACTTCTTGTTTTATATCTGACTTATAAATACATTCACTTCTGCATTTTTAAGTGTTCTGACATTCAGTCCTCACAAAAACCAGTTCTATTTTTAAAGAATTTGATTATGTTTTATTATAATATTGACACCTGGATTTTCTATTGTTCCTTTCTTCTGCAAAACTGGTAAAACTTAACTTAGAATATTTTATAGAACATAGAACATGTGTCCT
Source organism: Zapus hudsonius (assembly GCA_004024765.1). Classification (NCBI taxonomy): domain Eukaryota; kingdom Metazoa; phylum Chordata; class Mammalia; order Rodentia; family Dipodidae; genus Zapus; species Zapus hudsonius. Next base: position 15,903 of record PVHP010025938.1, on the reverse strand, counting down.
GAATATTAGCTATTATTTCACAGTAGCTGTTATCTGCATTGAAGAAAAATTATATTTTGATACTCAGTATTATAAAGACAAGAATATGTACAAAGTTTGAGTTGTTATTTCTGCTGATTAAATTCTTCTGAAAAACTGTCTTCCAAGATTAAATGCTCCTATTTATTTGTTGTGTCTATAAGTAGTAGTGATACATCTATAAATAGTTTCCCTACAACCATACCCTAAATGTCAAAAACTCATCTATTTAGCATACATTATAACATATAGGCCCATGAAATATAAAAAGATTATATTTGTTTCCCTAGAATTTGTGAACATCGACTTCAAAACCTTTAGCTGGTACATGTCTATTACAGGTAACTTCGTGTTGCTGGAACCTGACCAAAGCTGCTGACAGGAGGAAAGGGTTTATTTCTGGTTTGCAGTTTCCAGGGTAAATTTCATCTTGGCATAAAATGGTGGCTCACTTTAGCATGTATTCACAGCAGAAAAAGAGAGTAACATATACAAAGCACCAAAAGGCTCTTGACACACCTAGTAGGTCTAGAGTCAAGATCCACCCCAGAGAGACAATTGCTCCAGCAGGGAAACTCCTGCCAAAGACCAAGTGGAAAGCTTAATCAAAAATACCTCAGGCTATGAGGGAAATACATTTCCATCCAAACCACCACAATAGAATTAGCTTGTAAATTGACCATTTACTATTCTTAGAATCTTTCAAACTCCTTTCTCTTTTCTCCATATAATATGTGATATGTTAATGGGTGATGCATTTTTTCAACAAATGATGCAAGCTCATTTTTACCCTTAGTCACCTACATTTATGTTTCATTTAAAAAGATATTATTAGCTACATTCTCTCATTTTTCAGACACACCATCAGTCCCTGTTTTGTCTAATATGGTAACACATGAAAAATATTATGTTAAATACTATAGAAAAAGTATTTATAAATCTCTGTAGTCTCAAAAATGATTATAGTAACATAGATTTAAATGGTTTGTGTGCACAGAAGAATTCTCTAGTAGTTTATAAGGATTCAGCCACTGTTTATTAAAAAGTGAGGAATCCTACCACTATGTGACCACTGACTTTACTGTCATACACAATGGTTAAAATACAATTGGGCCTTGATCATACATCTGTGTGCCTTTTCTCACTCCAAATATTTAGAGAAACTTACTTCCTTATGTTGTGACATTTATTTTTCATTTTTATTCACATGAAAAGTTCTACTATGGCAATAAAAACAAACTATCTAAAACACTCAAGGAAAATGAAGCCTCCCTGTTTCCATGTCTTGAAATTTATTACTTCGTGCTCATTTCTGTGGGACATTCCTGAGAAGGAAACACTCTCAGAGAGTTTTCCATATGATTTTAATCAATTTAAGAAAATTAATAAATGTGTATTCCACAAGTTCACCAATTTTTGATGTTTCCTCTCTACTGAGGAATACACAACTATTAGAAATCAGTTGTGAAAAATGAGACATTCATATACATTTGTTTTATTCAGCCTCACATTGCTGTGATGAACATCCAAACCAGACACAGTTAATAGGATGAAAGGGTTTATTTTATGTTACAGATGAAGGAGGAAGTTCTATAGATGGGGGAATAAGCTGGCTCCTATTCATAAATCCAAGCAGAGGGAAGAACTACAGTGAGTAAGCACCAGCATGCACACACACAAATTATATATATATATATATATATATATATATATATATATATATATATATATATATATATAAACACCAAAAAGAATCCAACAAAATTCAATAATAAGAATCAAGCAGGAGCCCAGGCAACCCCCAAACTTCTCTGCAAATTATTGAATTGGAAATCACAACTGCCCCCACAAATATCTTAAATCTGGACTCCAATATCCATACCCACACAATGATACCTCCTCCATCCAAACCACTGGATATCCAAGTTACAAACTTGAATAAAACACTAGAAATATACTCAAACAACCAAAACATTTATAGACACAAAGAAATGTTTCCATCAGAATTTAAACCATGACAATTTTAGATCACAAGATATTTTGCTTGAATACTATAAGGAATAAAGTATTGATAGGTAAAGATCATATCTACATCTAATTTGTATATTATAATATTTCTTCACGTGCTCATTGCCTAGGGAGCATCTATTCTTTTTTTCATCTTTACTTGGTCATTTCCATAGTGTTAACTAGAAATTACATCAGCTGACAAAACTGAATCTCAGAAATACTACCTACCTGTCCTGTCGAATAGAAGCAACGGGCAACAAAGACATGATTTAAAATTAAATCGCCTGACTCTGAGTCCAATGCACTAAATATTTATCTTTTTTCATAGGCAACAGAAAGGTCTACGCCGAGATACACTGGTCATTAGCATAGATGTACCTCAGGTACATGTTAACCTCTTTTTAATGGTCTGGGTAGGAATTAAATCAGTATGTCCTTTCTGAATTTAAGTAGGGTGATTACAGTCATATTATGTTGTTAGAGGGAGAAGAATCAATTATGGAAGTATTGTTATGCTCACAAATATTATGTAATCATTGCTTATAATCTCCAGCTATCAAGAATAATCTCTATTTTACAGTGGAGGTAACTAGTCTTGACAACTGCTCTGATCTCTGACTAACAGGAGACCTGGATGTGGAGAGGCTGGCTGGATTCTCCAAGAATAAATGTGCCAGGTCATCCTTTATGATATTCTGTGTATAAACAGTAGCTCAGTGAAAATAAGGGTTCAGTCATTTACCTACAAAATTAGCACAAATGATATAATACTTGTGTTCCCTTTTGTGATGTGCAACATAATTATGACATGAGCATACAAAACCAGGCTAAGGTGATACACATTCTGACTTTTTTCCTCAGGTTTCTCATTCTGACATTCATCCTCTTGGGGTACATGCAAAATAGTTTAGGCTAATGCAATTTCTGCTGTTATGATTTCTCTGGGAAACAGAACCAGTGAAGATAGAAAGACGATTTTGAAGTTTCTGATGCCTGGAAAATCAATAAGAACAAGAAGTTCAGCAAAAATACACAAGGGGGAAGGGAAAAAATGAAAAACTGGCTTCCTCTGGTGCATACCCTCTATCGTATTGACAGATTCAGAATGTGTACCTGGAAAAGTATCCCCAGTGTGTAGGGAACAGTAAGGAGGGAAACAGAGGGTACATTAACAAGATTTGCTCATACAATGTATAAACTTATTCATAATAAAGATATTTTTAAAAAGTTCAGAATCCTCATAGATGAAAACTGCATATTGATATCACAATCTGATTACAGGGATTGCAGTGCTTGTCTTCATGATGAGGAAAGAACAAAACTAGAGTCCTTCCTGCATTCATGGGCTCCTATTGCACTTACTGGTCTATGGTGATTCTCTGCTGGGAGAGTAAATCTGAAGACTTTCCCATGGCTGATGCCTATGAAGGCTCTGTGTTCTTCCTGAGGACTGATGTGAAAACAGGGTCTGAAAGGAGCTTTGTAATGCAGACATTTACAGGTGGACAAACAGGTACAAATGCCACTGGATACTAACCCTGGACATGAAGATTGACAAATTAAGCTGAAAGTTGACTATTATATGTCTTTGATAACTCAGGGCACAGAGATGATAATTAAGGCAATTGGTCCATGTGGCCACATTCTCTAAGGAGATCCTAATATTAATAGAGAGAGTTAAAAAAAGGAAAACTATAAGTTTCAAAAAGTTTCTGATTTTTCTAGATTGGAAGAATCCCCTGTGTATTCCTCTGCTTTGATATGACTTTTTATATTGGTATAAAATGCATATAATACTACCATATTAATATATTACATTACATACCTGTTTCTCTTGTCATGCATTAATTATACAAACTGGTGAGTTTTGTTAGGAAATTTCCCATATATATCCCCTCTATGGCCTTTTCTTATCTCCCTTACCAATTTCGTCTTTTGCATTTCCATATACCTCATAAGCTTGCTTTTGCTTACATGTCCTCCTCCCTAAATTTCACATGAGAAAAAACACATTATACTTTATATTTGTGAAACTGATTTAATTAATTTTACATGGTAATATCAATTCTTATTTACATTTTATCCAAATTAAAAATTCAAATTTTTTCACAACTACCACCATTTTCTTTCTCTAGATTTATTTTATTTTCCCAAAGCATATTATGTTTATTTAAAAGTGTTGTTTCCATTCTGCAATGCCAATGGCTTGCATTAACCACTTGTATAAAGTGAGAAATTAAAAGCAACAAAATAAGACATTACAGGTTGTCTTACTGTCCAGGTTTAACCTGGTTAGGAACTGCATATAAGGGAGACTATGTGGCATTTGTCTCTCTGTTCTTGTGTGAGGTTACTAAGTATGATCTTCTCCAAATCCATCAACTTTTCTTTAAATTTCATTTTGTCATTTTTCCTTTCAGCTAAGGATGAACTGGTCCAGCAAGCCCACTTAGTAGGGCCCCCAGTGGTGTGGGGACAGGAGGAGGGAAATCATCATAAGACTTGTGCATACAATATATCTAATTATTAACAATAAATAGGAAAAAATAAAAATATTTTTAAACGAAGACATTATCAACTCAGGGAATCAGCTTTCCATGACTACATGCTAAAGTTTCTGCTACTCCTGAAATGTATTACTTGTATCCTAAGTATCCTAAGTCTTGTATCCTAAGCCCTAGAGTGCCTCTGTGTCACTCTAGAAAGAAAGGATTCATTATAGAAATGACCACAATGCCAACACTATCTCACAAATTTAGGGAGAACATGATACAGTTGAACCAATATCAACTGATATGCCAGACATGCAATTGATATTTTATTGCCTACTTGTTAAAGTGTTTGTGAGCATCAAGGAAATACAGTAATGTAATGATCCTTGAGATTGAAGAATAAAGCAAGTATGTCACCAAGACAATATTCTATGATGATATTTATTGATAAATATATTTTCAAAAACAAGAAGGATTTCAGAAAGATCCCTGGTATTGTGTTACACATCTGTAATTCTATCATTTGGAAGGTAGAACTCAGTTGGTAAGAAATTCAATTTTGGCCATGCCTACATCAGACCTTTGTCTCAAAGAAGAAAAAAAGACAGAAGCTTGTGTTCTTGTTGTAGCTAAATTTATATATATATATATATATATATATATATAGAGAGAGAGAAATATAGATAGATACAAATAGATACAGATATATAGATATAGATATATAGACAGGGTGCAAGAGCAGGATACTGAAATGAAAGTTATGTTTGTACCATAAGCAAGTACACCATACAGCAGTCCAATGGGCCACAATGATACACACACAAGTTTATACCACATTAGAGACACACACAAACACCCACACACATACCACATTATAAACATAAAAAAGATTTTAAAAAATCAACAATAACAATAAATCCTCATTATACTTACTTCCTTAAAACCAGACCAAGAAAAACAAAGATAATGCAAACTCAAGGGCTTATTTTGTCTCTCCCCTTACCCTAGTCCCTCCCACCTCTTCTCCCCTTACTGGTTTATTTTCCCAAAATAGCTACCTTCCACATTCATCACATATTTATTACATTATTATTTCTTGTCCCCCTAACAAATTCCTTTAGGCCTTTTCCTCTTCTTTGCCCCCTCATCTTTCATGTAATATAAATACATAAATATAAATATATATTAGATTTATATGGAGATATAGATGATATCAATAATTCCCAATAAAATCTGTTACATATAAAAGTCAAAATATATGCTATTTTAATACAAAGTGCAGAATTTCCCAAATATTTCTCATTAAAAGAAACATAGCATTTCAAATGAAGGATATTAGGAAGGATTCAAAAAGTAGAAGTGCAGTGTTCCACCATCAACTTAATGTGTTTTGAATGCTTGATCCTAAGCTGATGGCAGTTTTGGAATTGGAACCTTGTTGGAGTAGTCTTGTTGGAGGTGAGCTTATGGGGTTATAGCCAGCTTCCTGGTGCTAGTATTTTGTACACCTTCCTGCCACTATTTGCAGTGCTATGACATAGGTCATGTCCACCTTTTGCTGATACCATCATTTTCTCTGCCACGATTGAGATTCCCCCCAAGTCTGTAAGCCAAAATAAACCCATTCCTCCACAAGCTGCTTTTTTAAAATCAGGTTCTTTGCCACAACAATAAAAAAAAAACTTGACTAAAACAAGAAGAAATAAGCATATATTTATATTTTCATGAAGAAAAACACTTATATAAGTGTTTTATATAAGACACTAAACATGTCTTATACACACTTTTGAAAGCAGGGATTGCATTATCTGAAGATTATATTAAATTGCGTAGTTCATAAAAGGAAAGAATTGGGGTTGCTATCTTTTTTCTTTCTTGGAGTTGTCCCCTGGGAGGTGGTGGGTCTGGGCAAGGGCAGCTCCTGGGATACCCGAGGCTCCTGCAGGGAGAGCTTCATCATGGAACACCAACCAGGAGAGAAGAAAGTATTTTTTTCTGTTGGCAAGGGAGGGGCCAGAAGGCCGCTTCATTTTCTGCAACCTGTGAAACAATCATAGCTAGAGAGCGATAAGTGGGGGGTGGAGGAATTCACACATGGACTGGAATGCCCTCCACTCCATAGAAAGGCTGGAGCCCTGATGTGATGCAGGTGGTCACTGTAAGAGAAACGTTGGAGAGGCATCTGGCATCAGTGGGCCTGGAATTAAACAAACAAGGGTGATACCCATCCTTTGGCTAAAGAACTGGGTATTGAAGAGCCTGGGTGGAGAATAGTTTGTTATGGAGACAAGGTGTTTAAAAGTTATGTTCAGTCAGCATAAGACTGGAAGGGGATTGTAAAAGAAGCAGTTTGAGGCATTTGAGTGGGTGGTAAAGGGAGAAGGTCAGTGGAGATCAACAGAGAGAGAGCCCCACTGAGAGGAGTAAAATTTGACCTGTATGGATAAAGCAGATGACATACGGTTAACAGCTAATTTTAAGAACAGCACATGTGTCACTTGGGCCTCTGTGAGGAGGAAGAAAACTGAAATTAGTAAAGCTGTTGAAAGAGTTAACTTCAAGAAGGCTGAACTTTTCCTGTTTAACAGCTGAAGAATTTCAGAGTACCTAGATGAAGATAAGACAAAGAATAATTTATAGCAGGAAGGAGCACTGTCCTGAGAAACAGGCAGGGCAATACAACTGTAAGATAATGGATTAGCAAGTCTTAAAAGTTATTTGTACTTTGAAGAAGTTATCTAGTTACTTTAACTCACATAGGATTTATAGTTAACTCTAATATTTTACCTCTGTAAGTCCTGTTTAATTGTACCTCTGTTTGATAAATTTCTGTATTAGAAATATTTTAGGGTTTTGGAGATGAAACCACACATTTTTGTAGTTTTCCGTTAGTCTCTTAAGCCCTGTTAATTGGGTGAGAGAGCCACTGGTCAGCTCTTGTATACACAAATATAGCTTGTTTTAATTTGGCCTAAATTTGAGCCTGCGGTCTTGGCATTTGTAAGTTTAACATGTCTCACTTTAGGAGAGGGGATGATTTAGTACTTAAAACTGACTTGTTGTGGTCACTTTTTAAAGAGTATTGTGACCAGTCTTTTTGACAGAAATGAAAATTAATTTTCTTAATAAAATAGACCAAGCGAATACCTTTGGAAATTATTATATCTATTATAGAAATTTATAATTCAAGCTTTTACCGAAATTCTGGAGTAGATCCTTTTTTCTGAGGATGCCAAATGAGCAAAACCATTGATAAGTATCTCTAAATATTGAACAGTCTGATCCTTAACACAGACTTATAAGTAAAACACGTTCTAGGGGTATTCTCCCCTCTTTGTTTTTATAAGCAAGCAGAGAACATATAGCATTTATAGTAGTTAATGCCTCTAACCATTGAGCAATAGATGAAAAAACTTTGTCTTTTTTGACTCAAGTTTAAGAGAAATTGTGACATTTTTATGTAATACCTGTATGGATAAAATTTTAAGAAAATTGACAACCCATATCTTTAATAATGCTTATTAGTATAGATATATTCCATAGATTTTTATAATCTATGGGTATAAGATAATATCTTTATCATATATGGAACAATTTTGTTACCGTTAAAATCTCTGAATATCTCTGACAAATTATCCTTGGAGGAATTTTAAAACTGATTAAAGTAGACTGAAGAAAATAATAAGTCTGTGGCATAGTTAGGAGTATAGAAAATTGCTCAATCAGAGAAGTGACTTGAAATGATCCAGAAGGGAGAATTTTTTAAATTATCTGTCATCCTTTGCCTCATCTCTGTAAAAATCAAATTGTTAGTCAGCAGGCGGCTAAGGCCTAGAAGCCTCTGAGCATTTGGCTCATCGGGGAGGGCCTAGCCTGAGTGTTCCTTGTTCCCAGCTGCAGGAATACTGAAATCCAAATCCAGCCAAGGGGAAAAACTTTTGTTTCAGAATGGCTGAAAAACACTAATTCTGTAGCATATATAGTTAGAGAAATAACAAACAGTTTTATAATTGGAGAAGACCTTGAATAACATAAAACGGAGACTCCTTTGTTTCAGATCCATAAATATCAGAGATATTGTATGTGCCATGAGGCTTAACTCACTTTTACATCTGTATAAATAAATGTTATACAGAGAAAAAGCCTTATAAATTAATTTAAATTAAGTCTATTGAATTAAACTTAAGTAAACCTAGGTAAAATAAATATCTATGTAAATTTATTAGAATTAAAAAGAGTTAATTTTTTAAGGTGAACTGCTAGTGAGCAGAAGTGTCTTGACCTCTGTTGCTAGGATACTAAGAATGCAGCCTCATTAACACCTCATTTTTACACAAGTGAATGCAGGCCAGCAGTGGGAGATTTTTGTTTTTTTTTTTCTTTAACTTAAGAGACAAGCAGCAGGCTGGCAGGCAAACAGAAGCTCTAGTTTTCTGCCTTTCCTTAGGAAAAAGGTAAAAGACACTGTTTAGTCATCTGTCTCTGCTTAGGTAGCAGGTTTTCTGTACCCTGTGGAGGAAGCCTTTTCTTTAGTTAGATCTTATAGCCACTTTACTGCGTTTCTTTAACTTGAGAGAAGGAAACAAAAGAGAGGAAAAATGAACCCCTGAAGAGAGAGGCTATTAACCTCTGAAGGAGAGGCTATTAGGATAAAAGAAAAAAAACAGAGACATGTCAGCCCTCAGAGCATGGAGGCCAGACCCCAGATACCCCCCTGGGGCCGATGTCCCTTGTGTGAAGGGAGATTCACGTTCTGCATATTCCAGTGGTCCAGCTGCTCAGCCTGTAGAAGGCCCCGAAGATGAGCGCCAGCTGTGAGTCTGTGGCTTAGTTGGGGAGTTGCAGTGGGCATCAACTCCCTGTTCATCCATGGAGCTGAGAGAGCAGAGGCTTGGAATAGCTGTGAGCCGAAGAGAGATGAACACTCTCCAGAGAATGCGGCAGTGGGCAGTTCTCATTTATTGTATAGATAAAAGTTGTTTATATAGAGGAAAAGGCAGTGGTAGGGGCTTAGGCAGCAAGGAGATTGGTAGGGGCAATATCTGTGGACATCTCATGAGTTGATTGGTTTGGATACCTATTTTTCATAGATAAATTGAGGGGCTACGTGACATATAGAGTGGTGAAGTCAGCAGAGGAAATGTAATGTTATTGTTTAGGTTTGTTACTGCAGCTGGACTAGGTGTAGGCCTTGAATTGCCTGCTTATCTCAGGGCACAGCTGTGGCCTGCCTTGGGGCTGGAGTGTCCAGGATTCTCTAGAGATTATCAGGGGTCTTCAGACTGTATCGATTTCCTTAACAGAAGGAGAGAGTCCCGGAAGCCTGACAGTCTCAGCAAAACCCTATATCCTCTATGCCCTTTTGGCGGGATACCACACTTACCATCACTCCTGGAGTAGTATAAGAGCCAGACGTAGCAGCTTAGACTCACACCCTGAAGATATGTAACTTCTGATCTACACATCTAAGAATACTGCAGATAATTATGAAACCCATGCTTTGAATTAATTCAAGATGCAGAAATCTCTTCATTATAAGAAACACAAAAATCAAGACAATACAATTCCACCAATGAAGAAATCTATCAGAAGTAACCTTCAGTCTTCAGTGAAACTGACTTAGATGAAATTCCTGACAAAGAATTCAAAATAATTATTATAAATAGGTTCAAAAGAATCAAAGAAGAAAACAACCCCACAAGGAGAACACAGGATACCAACTTAATGAAATATGGAGGTCAAAACAACTTATGAGTAAGGAAGTAAAATAATAAAGAAATACCAATCAGAAATTTGAGAAATGAAAAACATAGTCAAAATGTAAAACTCTGAAGGAAGTCTCACCAATAGAATGGATCAAGGAGAGGACAGACTAAAGGAATATATGGCTACAAAGCAGCTCTTCAGAAAATACTCAAAGGGATCCATCAGACAAAGAGAAAGAAAAGCACATACATAAGTAAACAGGAAAAAATAAAGCCTACTCATTAATAATACAAGAGAGTAAATGTAAATTTTGAAAAACTAAAAGCAAGAAATGGCGAGAATAAACATACATTTCAATAACCTTAGATATCAGTGAGAAAAAAAAAAAAAAAACCTTAGCTTTCCAACAGAAACCGGGGGATTTAGATAATTTTTGGGCCCTGGAATGCAGAAGCTCAAAGCTGCCCTCCTTGCTTTGATCTTGTCTATATAGAGAGGATGATAAATATTCCATACCACTGAAATTCTGAGTCATGTAGCTATTGATCCTATGTTCCCAGAGCCAGATGTTGCCAATTAATTTCATTCAGAGCTATGTCAGAAAATGTGTCTATCCTTCATTTTATTCTTTTTTTTTCTTTTTAAAAAATCTTTATTATGAATAATTATATACATTGTATGAGCAAATCTTGTGAATGTGTCCCCATTTCCCTCCTCTTTGTCCCCTACCCACTGGGGTCCTTTGTTGGTGTGCATACTGGATCTGTCCTTAGGATAGGGGGTATGAACTGCACCAGAGGTAGCCAGTTGTTATTTCTATTTTTTCCCTTCCCCTTGTGTATTGTTGCTGAAGGGGCCATGTCATGGGTATTCACCCTTATCATGGCTCTAAGATTTTTTCTGCCCCCTCCTCTGCTCATTTCCCTGAGCCACAGTGGGTGAGTTTTGAGTCTGCTTTGTTTTTGAGATCTTAAGTATCTCTGGATCTTTGCCCTGGGTTGAGTTGGGTATTGTTGGTGTCTGTTTCCATTGACCTTTCATGGGTTATCAGACTTGCTGTGGGTGATTGGTCTTCTGTTTGTCTCGTCACTTTCTCATAGGTTTCATTTGGGCCCTGTGTGAAGTCTTGGTGTGGTTTGTCATTCCATGACTTGTTGGCATGGAATGCTCTCAATATGTCTGTTAGGTTGAGTTGATATGTGGTGTTATTGAGTTCTCTTATTTCCCTGTTGATATTCTGTTTGAATGATCTTTCTAAACATGGTAGTGGTGTATTAAAGTCTCCAACTACAATGGACTTGGAGTTGATTTTTATTTTATTTTTCATTAGTTTTGCTCTATGAACTGTGTTGAACCTGCATTTGGTGCACAAGTTTATGATGGTGATATTCTCTTTTTGTATTTTTCCCATGATGAGTAAGAAGTGTCCTTGGTTGTCCTTTTGAATTGATTTTGGTTTGAAGTCTATTTTGTCAGATATTAGTGTAGGAACCCCTTCTTGTTTTTTGTTACCATTAGCTTGGAAGATCATCTTCCATCTATTCACCCTGAGGAGGTTCCTGTCTTTAGAGGTGAGGAGGGTTTCTTGGAGGCAACTGATGGAAGAATCCATTTTTCTGAGACATCCTGCTAGCCTCTGTCTTTTTATGGGAGATTTAAGGCCATTAACATTCAAAGTTTTAACTCTGAGGCTTGAGTCTATCCCTGCCACAGTGTAGGGTTTATGGGATTTGATTGATGCCTCTCGTTATTTTTTCTCCTCTAGTCTTGATTATTGTGTCCAACTTCTGCATTTTTTTAAATTTTCTTTCTTTATTTTTGAGGTAGGGTCTTGCTCTACCTCAGGCTTACCTTGAATTCAAGGTGATCCTACTACCTCTGCTTGCCACGTCACTTGCCTCTGCACAATAGTTTTGCTGATACTAGTCATTCTAAGAAATACTGAGGAAAATATGTGGATGACTGCTATTTTGTTAGAAAAGGGAACTATTTATGTGGTATGGCTGGGAGAGGCAACTGCTTAGTGGTCATAATAGGAATAATGTGATATTTCTGCTATGCTAACCTGGGTAGACCTGAGTAAATGTAATTTGCTATTTTTATTTTACTTTTTCATATTGAGCATAAAATTGAGGCCCTTGTACAAGAAAACAACTTACTTTTGACTCCTAGGCTATCAATAACCCCCTACCCCATGAACTGATGCAGTTTGCCCATGGAGGAGGATACCCAGCTGATTGGGGACAGGGAGGAGGAAATCAGGGACACCAACACATTATTTTCTCATTCAGTGTATCTAACTATGGATAATAAAGATATGATTTAAAAAAATATACACAATTATTTGATCTATCCCATTCAACATTAAAATATATGTTGGGCAAGTCTATTTTTTCTGCACTTTATATTAATAACTTTGCATTCTATTGCTTTCCTAATGGTCAGCCAATAATATATTTAAGGTTTGTGGCACCCATAAGGAACCTAATGCCCAGTTTTGAGTCCCAAATACTTTTATGCCTAATTAACAGATTTTCTATTTAACATTTCCTGATATATAAATAACTATGATTTTTCCATTCATTTTAAAACCTGCATATATGTATATAATGTATTTAAATCACATCCCCATTACCATCTCTTGTCCCCATCTGACTACTGCTAAACACCTTCTTGTTCCAAGCTAGTGTACTTCCTATTTATGACATCCTGTTGGTGATCTACTGAGTTTAATTAGTGTTCATTATATAATCATGTATAAAGGGTTATTTACTGGAGTTTAGACAACTTAAACGTGTCCACTTGGTAAAAAATGTCTTTCCCTTTCCTATAGCAACCACTAATTGCCTATAAAACCTGAGGGATGGGTTTTTGCTCATGTGTCTCTACCTAGGAAATGGTATAAATCTTTTTTTTTTGGTCAGGTGTTACTAGGACTTAATTATGGAAATGCAAAAGAGAAATGTATATGAATTCAAGTACAAAAAACTAATCTGTTTTATCATCAGTAATGTGAAGATACCATTTAGCTACTCTGTAGGTTTTTTAAATAAATTAACTGAAAACAAAATCAACAGTTGTTTCTTATGAAAACTGAATTTTAATGACATTTTCATTTAAACATATCATGAATGTTGGGATCCACGTTACCATCTTTTAAAAGGTCCCCATTGCCACTCCCCTCACTTCCTTTTCTTCACAACAGACTTAATTTTATCTTATTTCACACACACACACACACACACAAACAGAAGCATATCTTCACTATATAAGATTTTGGAAGAAGACAAGATCAATGCGTACTTTTAAAAATAAAATCGTAATCTCTTGTTTTGAATGAAAGCTTACCTATACTATTCAATTAAGTTTTTATTAGACTCATTTCATTCTATTTTCATTTTTAATAATATAATTTTTTCAGATTCTTTCTATTTACATGGGAGAAATATGCAGAGGGATATATATATATATATATATATATATATATATATATATATATTCTTAGGATGGGTCTTGTTGGAGCCAAGGCTGACCTGGAATTCACTATGTAGTTAAATAGTGGCCTCCAACTCACAGTGATCCTCCTACCTCTGTTTTGAAGTGCTGGGAATAAAGGCATGCACCACTATGCCAATCTTCCTGTTTAACTTTTTATTAAGGTAAATATTCAATTTCAAAAATAATGGAATTTGTATTGCCGAGAATTGCTATTATTGCTATTATTCAGAAATTGTTCATATTTCGAACCTAATTCTTTTTACTCATCTAAAAAATGCCAGATTGAGCTCCTAAACACTCAGTCTCATTATTCTATTATGCTTCCAAATAACAAAGTGAAGTTATAAAACAATTGAATTTAAATGATCAATTAAGCACAGCTTACAGGAATGGATCATTGATTTTATTTAAATTCTCAACATGTGTTCTGCTGAATACCACAGGGTTAAGTTTAGATGGATCTACTGCACAGCCTCCTCATAAACCTCATAATGTCCCTGTTCCTGAGGCTGTAGATGAAGGGATTCAGCATGGGAGTGACCACAGTGTACATGAGTGAGGCTAGTAATGCTTTTCTGGGTGAATGTGTCACAGATGAGCTGACATACACTCCAGTGCCAGTTCCATAAAACAAGCACACCATTGACAGGTGAGACCCACAGGTAGAAAAGGCTTTTTGCTTCCCAACAGATGATGAGATCCTCCAAATGGAAGAAATAATTTTATAATAAGAGGAAAGAATTCCACAGATAGGAAATAAAACATACACAGTAGACAGGATGGATTTTGCAATAATATTAGCGAGTGTTCCAGAACAGCTAAGATCAAGGAGTTGAGAAGGGTCACAAAAGAAATTCGAAATTTCAGCATATTTGAAATATGGATAATGTAAGACTACCCAATTATGCATCAAAAAGTCCAAAAGGCTGAGACAAAAGGACCCCAAAACTAGGAAGCCACAGGTACAAGGGTTCATGATGACTGTGTAATGCAGAGGGTGACAGATGGCCACAAACCTGTCATAGGCCATCACAGTTAGAAGCATGCTATCCATACAAACAAAAAAAAGAAAAAGAGACATCTGTGTCAGGCATCCCTCATAGGAGATGACTCTGCTGTGAGTTTGGATGTTCACAATCATCTTTGGGACTGTGGTGGAGATGAACCCAATGTCAGCCAAGGAGAGGTTGGCGAGGAAGAAGTACATGGGGGTGTGGAGGTGGGAGTCAGAGCTGACAGCCAGGATGATGAACAGGTTCCCAAGCACTGTGACCAGGTACATGGACAGGAACAGTCCACAGAGGACAGGCTGCAAAGTTGGATCATCTGAGAGGGCCAGGAGATGGAATTCTGAAACATGTGTTACGTTTTGTGCTTCTGTGCTACTTGGACACCTTTACAAAAAGCAGAGTGTTACAATAATGAAGTGCCTACATTAGCATTTATAAACTTGAGTACATTTATTATCAAATATTCACAAACAATATATTCATATTTGCATATATTTTATAACTCTTTCCAATCTGTGAAATATTAATATTTGTATTAGTTTACAGATGACCACAATTTTTAGTGATAAAGTAACAATGTTGATAGACCAGAATTTTTGATACAAGTCCGGATCACAGTAATTTTTTAAGGAAAATATAGAAAATGAATCATACTCTTCTTAGTATATAAATCATTCTAATCAAAACCCAATAAGAAGTTATTTAATATGCCTGATTTTTATTCTAAGAATCAAACAAAGAATTTCTCTTATAAAAAAGGCACTTCAAGGACATTGTCTAGCACTAAATTATGGTTGATGGTTGATCATCAGAAAAACTATATCCCAAAAATTGTCTATATGTTTCTTTTTTCTTTTTCTTTTTTTTTTTGATTTTCTGGGACTGTTTTTCCTTTTAATCTATGAAAAGTACAGCATCCTTTCATTTGTAGATTTAATATTTTAATAAAACTTTTTGTTAAATGAACAAAATGAATCATTTTAATGACATACATGTGGAAAGCATTTACACTGCTGTAAACCGATTATTAAAAATATTTTACAGAAGGCTGGTGAGACACTTCAGTCATTCTTTATAAGACTGAAGACTGAAAAAGAAAAAAAAAGACTTGATTGCACTCACTAACCATTCCAGTGCTAAAGTAAAATAGATAGGAGGATTGAGGCATA